>MU863920.1:0-251270 GCA_033296885.1 Triangularia verruculosa | reverse complement strand
AGCCAGGGAGGGTTGGGTGTGGAAGTCTGGTAGGTTCAAAGATAGGCGCATGCGCGGCTTCTTAGGGTGCCCGGTAACTGTGTGCTCCGACCTACACATGCCTACTGTAACACCAGAGAGTGAGGACCATGAATCCAAGCCCATACTGACACAGCCTTCTATCATCACCAGTACAGTCCCGACAGCCATACAAGGCCCGATTCAAATACCACAGGGAGGGCAATCATCTATCACCGCTGCGTCGTCGACCAGCTCCAAAGTTGTGTACCCGAAGCCCCCCAAGGTCAGCGAGGATGCTATGTTCTTCCGGTGCCCCTGCTGTTTTCAAACGCTCCCGGTTACCTCCACACAACATTCACGATGGAGGTAAGCTCTACGATATTCATTGGGCATATTCTGTACTTCCACTGACTATGTTAACCTTTGTCATCAGAAAGCACCTCAGCGGAGACATTCAGCCTTACACTTGCATCTTGGAAGACCGCCCAAAGCCGCTTCAATTATATGCAACACGCAAGGAATGGACTCAGCACATGCGAGAGGAACACGAAGTGACGAAATATTGGTTATGCTCAGCCTGCCTTGATCCAACACGGTTCGACGTCGAGAGCCACTTTCACGCACATCTACGAACTCAGCATGGAGATGTTGTCCTCGAAGACCAGATCCCCATCTTCGTTTCTATGTCCACCTATACATCCTCGCCATCCTTTACTTGCTGCCCTCTGTGCCCCCCGCAACAGGACGGGGAAGAGGTCGACACAGATGTTCTTCTAGATCACGCTGCAGAGCACGTTCACTCATTCTCACTCCAGTCGCTCCCTTGGCCAATCCCGGAGGAGGGTGAGCGAGAGTACTTGGGGTTGGGGCCAGATGACCTCCTGGATCACGTCGACTTTTTTGACGTGGCCTCTGGTCCCGACAGTGCTGATGGTTCACGGTCGTCCATCTCCCGAGACAGCCGCAACACCGATAAAACTTCAGAGCCATTGGACCTCGCCTTTCGAGATGAAAACCCTGATGGTAAGTTTTTGCATTAAATCTAGTCAACCGCCCGCCCTGCTAATCATGGCAAACAGTCCTAGTGCCGTGGGAGCCATACCGTGGTGATGGGCCTCCACCACAACTTCCTATCAAGAAAAAAGTTCCATTTCAATCTTACAGTGAGTACCCCCTTGCTTGGGTTCAACGTATATCTTCATCGGATCGTACCTTTTGATTCACTCACGTTGCTCAGGGCCCCTGTTACATTATCATGGATTGAATGCACTAACTTGAGGCTAGACCCGGCAGATGACGCTGCCCGCATTGCCGCGGTGCTGAAACCGGACAGAGTTCCGCCCGATACAAGACCACTTATCGACATTTTGCCAAACCGAACCAACCATGAAATCATGCAAATACGGAGTGAATACCAAAGGCTGGTGAAAACCGGGCTTGAAATGAAGGGGGTAAATGTTGCCAAGCACATACGTACATGCCTTAGAGGCGTGGACTTAAATTTCATGCTGGTATGTTACGCTACGGCACTTGGGCAGTGGGAGTCTGAGGCGTCTTGGATCACATACTGGTACCAGAGGGATAAAACGCAAAAGCAATTTCTGGTTGATGCGTTTTTTGGCAGAACAAATGATGAAATTCGTCTCATTGAGTATGAGTTTCGAGATAGCGAGTATGATAACAGTCTGCAGGCATGTCTGCATTTTGAGCTAGGAGAGGGCATCTTTAAAGAAGCAGTGATGATGGTGCTAGAAAAAAAGGGGATGGAGGAGGCTGATTTCGACACTGATTTGGTGTATAAAGATGCCAAGGAGCTACGTGCTTCCGTGAGGGTCGAAAAAGGCGGGGAGGATCAAATAGTCAGAACCATCATTCAACGTAGCGACCGCCATTTGAGGGAGATACTGAAGGTGTATGGGCAGTTGTTTCAGGGGGAAGATTTTGCGAGGGAAGCAGTACGAAGATGCATGAACATAGATGTAAGTAATCACAGTCCTTATATAAACACCAGTTGGGAGATGCTGATGGTCACTACGATCAATAGGGGGGAGAGATCGTCACGCATATTCTCAACGGGATCAGGAATAAGCCATTGCGTGACGCTATATTGCTCCATCATACACTGACAACGTCGAAGCGCGATGGATCACGCCACGAGCTGCTCATTTCACGCCTTGTACGCTATCACTGGGATAAGTCTCACATGCAGGAGGTCAAGAAGGCCTATCATAAGAAATATGGACTGAAGCTACAGGATGCAGTACAAGAGGCAACGAGCGCCGAATTTGGTGAATTCTGCGTGGCTCTGTGTGGTTCCGATTAAAGCAGCGGTTAATTATCCTGCAGACGGTTCGCAATGGCTATCTGCCCGCAAAGCTCAGGTGGTCACCATGTGCATCTTCAATACAAACCACTGATAATTCACTCGCTTTCAAAACCATGGATTGGCGGCGTTTCTCTCGTCAAGCTTCCGCTTCTGATTTTATTCCTAAATATTACTTTCGCCGAAGCCTTTCTGAAGGCCTAGTAAATGAATGTTATTTGAGACTGACTAACTATTTTATGAGGCCCATGTGCTGTTCTTTAGGAAGTCGAACCACCTAGCCTCTGGCGAGTCTCTTAGGTTTACCAACAACTGGGATGGTATGTAGTTCGGTGGTGGGGCCGCGATCGGCGGTTCATCGGATACGGATGTCGTTGGGTGAGGTGGAGATGTACGGAAGAGATTCGGACTTGGCACGCCGTGGACAAAATAATTGGTACTGCAAGCCAGGATCACACCTTGAGAATAGTAGAAAAGGGCCTATCTACTATCTTTTTAGGGCTTATTACTATCTTTTAACACGGTAAAAGTATCTTGTTAAGGCCCATTGATTATCTTTCACGGCCTATTAATCTGTAAATGCCGCATTCCCACTTTGCAGTGTCAGTTTGTCCAGGACGTGCTTAAGCAACAGTCAGGACGAATGTACGGCGCTACAGGCTTTGGAAAGGAGATGATCGACAACAGTCGGTTATGCGAGGGCCATGGAAATAGAAAAATATTGAAGCGCTTCAAGTGACTTCTTCGACAGGCCCTAAGTTTTGGGAATGCACATGTCGAAGCCACGGCGCATTCGTTTACCAGACAGACGGAGTCAACCTGCCGGCTTATGCAATCACAGGAATACCCTGAGTGGCATGAGAGAAAACGGACGCATACAATGCCTCTACAACTGACAGATGCACACCTTGGAAAAGCCTTGCTATGGGACATGATAGAATTCTGACGGCTATCGATGTTCGTGGTGCATGTTGGCTGTTGACGAGTATTCGTACTCAATTGCTGCAATGAATGCAAGTCCAGACGTGGTGGCCATGCAAGTGGCGGTGCGCGAGTCAACGTCATCCAATCAGATGGTGTGTCGCAGCTCTCAGTCACACCAGTAGCTGACTAACCAAACTCAATTGTCGTGGTGCACGTGCAGCTCCCCCGCTTGCCGACTTTTTACCCTCCACAACACCTCATTACAACGATCGCCAGACCAGCCATCGCCGCATATTATTCAATTGTCTCGAATCGCGATATCGTCCATTGAGGCTAGCCAAGCTTTCGAGAGCTTCGTCTCGCGAGCCATTGCATATCGCGCTTGATTGCGCCAAACAAGGGCGTTTATCGCCTTTTTGCCTACTGTTAGCTCCCATTCAGAGGAGCGCGCACAATGTCGGCCATGAAGCCCGACGTGCCTCTCGAGTCGATGGACCAGATCGGCTCAACCCCCGGCTCGGCCACCCGGGAGCGCCATAGCTTGACCCTCGACCAGCGCCGTGCCCTCCGCCGATGGGCCAACTCTCAACCCGTTCGGCCCAGCCACAAGGCCTGCATTGACTGGTTCGCCAGCCAATACAACCAAACAATCTCCCAGTCCACCGTCTCCCACTCCCTCTCTCCCAAGTACGCCCGCCTCGATGGCGACCCCCAGCTTTCCGGCTCCCGCCTCCGCTTCGGTAACTGGCCCGATGTCGAGAAGCTCGTCCTGCTATGGCACCAGCAAATGGTGAACAACGGCCGCCAGCCCTCCAACGAAGAGCTCGCCGACAAGGCCAAGACAATATACAATCAACTCCCCCGCTACAAGGACGAGCCAGCTCCCGAATTTTCTCCCGGATGGATCCACCGCTTCAAGAAACGTTACGGCCTCCTGGTTAGACGCCAGCGTCGCCCGACGAGTAGCGGAGGCGGCAATCCAATGCCCGGTGGCATCCCCCTCCAAAACGCCGGCGACGACGTCTCCAGCCTCGCCGACCACCTCACCCGCTACGTCACCGTGACCGCCGACCTCCCTCCAGTAACAATCATGGAGTACATCCAGCGTTTTGTCCACGTCGCGACCACCCTCGACATATGCGAGCGCGTCAAAGAAGAGATCCTCCGCCGTCAACACAACCCATCTCCAGACGGTGGGCCAGGAACACCAAACAACAACCCCATGGGCGGCGGCACAGACACCTCAGGGATGTTCCACTCAGAAGAAGACCCTGAAGTCGTCCTCCAAAACGCTCTTCGCGCCTACCAACAACAGGAGGACAATAACAGCGTCGGCGGCGTCAACCTCGTCGGCGTCACCCCTGATCATCAACAACCGCAAATGGGAGGTGATCGCGCTGTCGACGGTGGTCTCCCTGCCCTTGGAGCAATAGCCAACCAAGCCTACGCCCAGCACGCTATGAACGCAGCCGGGCTGACGGCTCCCAATCCAGGGACTCGAAACGCAAGCGTTGGACCGAGAGCACAACAAGCACAGCAAGCACCTCAGGCGCAACCTCAGTTTGCACCGAATACACCCCAGCAGGTTCAGCAGCAGCAGCAAACACCGCAAGCACAGACAGCTAACGGAAGTGGTGGCGGGGGAGGGCAAGGGGAGGACCTCACTCTGACACCGATCCCTAGCGGGGCGCCGGTGTCGGTGGTGGAGAACCCGGTGAGGTGTCCGTTTTGCATCAACAAGAGGATGCTGAGGACGATCAAGGAGGCGGTGGAGCATTTGAGCAGTCATGTTGTTGTTTGAGGGACTGGCTGTTTGATGCAAGAGGGCAGGTAATATCACAAAACGGTGGGGGGCAAGAACAGGGTGTGTTTTGTGTTTCGGCGTGATTGATGAAAGGGTGTTTTATACCAATTGATTTAATATCTTGTTTTTTTTTCTGGCGGGTATAGGTTTAACGGGGGGAGGAAAAAAGGAAATTTTCTTCAGGGAAGGGAAGGGAAGGGAAGGGAAGGGATAGGGAGCGGTGTTTTAGGCGTGTTTTTCTTCTTTTTTTTTTAGGTCATTCATCATCTGTGGTGTGGATGTTCCTGTGTGTGTGATTTATGGATGGGTGTATTTATTCTGAGGAAAAGGGACATTGACTGGGCTGGGCTGGAAAACTGGACCTGGTGTTCTTTTTCTTTTTTTTTTTTGTTTGTTTTTGCTTTTGAGGATCAGTTATTGTCTTGGTCTTTGCTAGGGCCAGCGGCAACAAACATGTGCAGTGCTTTTTTTCTTCTTCTCGTATATGGATGGGTTCCATGTTCTCGTTTGAACTCTGGTGTTGTGCGATGAATTCAATGTTTGTCCTCAAGGGCTTTTGAGTTTGTCAATTTCTGGCAAGGCACGCAGTATCTAGCCCGCTTGTAAAGTAGGGACGGGCGTGTTGGTCGTTGGGTTCAAACATCTTGGTGGCGGAGTGGCTGTGGCAGGTATACAAGTATACACTCTTCATCCCACCTCAAATCAGTCAATATAAACACAACCCAGCACAGCACGATCTGTTCGTTGGTGATCCCCATGCGCGGAGGGAATGGTTCATCATCAAACCTCTCCATTACCGCTAACGAGAAGCCTGCCTGCCTACATCTTCAAACCCGGAAAGAAGGCCACAATTCTACATCACTTCATGTTCTCAAAACCAGCCCCTCTCCCTCTCTCACTTTCTCTCTCCCTCCTCACCACCCCTCAATCATCCTCCCTTCTCCCTACTTTATCATAACTTCAAAACTTCGCATCAAAAACACAAGGCAAACCAACCATGAAAAAAACAAAAGTCACAATTCATCATTTTTGTTCCCCCGCCATGAGACATGTACATTCATTCCATCCATCCATCACACACACACACACACTGACACTCCACAGCTCAATGAAAACAAGGACCCTTCCTATACCTCGGCCCCCATGCTCTACTTCCGTTTCCCTCCCCTTCAAGTCATTCCATGCCAGCATACGCGCATCCAAGCAAAAGAGAGGCATAATGTGTTTGAGGTAAAAGCGGCTGGGTGACAGCGTGATAGGATATATATCTTTCTTTGAGGGGGGGTATAAATAGGCCAGCTCCATTCATCCCACCACGAGGGAAAAAAAGCCAGAGAAAAAAAACGCATTGTTATAGATCGTCATCGTTCGGTACAATGCGAGGTTGAATAGCAGAAAAACAACAAGAACCAAAAAAAAGGTTGGGTATACTTGGTGCAACGTACAACGCAGGTGAAAATTCCAGTAACCATGACAAGAAAAAAAGACAAAAAGAATGGAGCGCTTGCATGCATTCTACACCACCTATTCCACATAGAGCAGCAGCTTCTCATTCCGGCTGAGAGCGATATCGAGATCGTTGTCGCTCATCAGTGGCGGCTTGTCACCGGTGGCCTCGTCCTTGTACGACAGCTGCACCATCTCTCCTCCGGGAATCTTCAGTCTTTCGGTGATTCTGTCGTACAAGGACGGGAAGTTGATATCTTGCGGTACCTTGATGGCGATGATGTCTCCGTTATAGCTGAGTTTGACCTTCATCTGGGCTCCGGGCTGCTGAATGCCTGGTGAGAGGGATGATTGCGACGGTTGTGACAGAGAAGAGACTTGTCTGCTTACTGCTGGCTGACCACCTCCCATCTGCCGTGCCGGGGCCGACAGACCAGCGTAGCCGTTCCCGCTCCCGTTGAGGTTCTGCCGCGATGATTGCCGTGATGCTCCATCCGCGGGCGAGTCTGTTGATGATGGTTGGGACCCGCCAGACAACCGATATTCCTCACCTTGCGCTGTGGGATCGATCTCATAGTCTCCTTCCCGTGGCGCAAAGAACTGCTTTACCAGGTCGCATTTCGAAATGTACGGGGGTTGTGCCAGCAAACTTTTAACGTAGGCGTCCAGGTTGTGGCGTCTGCCTTCCGTGATGGCGTCGGTGACGTAGTTAACGGGACCGGGCATGTACGGTAGCGTGCGCTGCTTCTTTCCGGTTGTGCCAGCCTCCACAGGGAACTCGGTCAGGAGCGCAATCTGGAAATCGTAGAAATCTTCGTAGTATCGGGACAGCTCCCAAGTCCGGCCATCCTCCAGCTCGGCCTCGATGACGAACCAGTATTTGTCTTCGGCGAAGCAGTACCGGGGAATCTGGGCAGATACGGGAGCAGAAACTTCGGTGCTTTGTCGGCCACCATAGGCTGGCTGCTGAGCTGGTTGCTGCGTGTTGTATGGCTGCTGGGGCTGCACTTGCGCTTGTTGTTGCGGCGGTGACTGCGGTTGCTGCTGTAACCACGATATTAGTAAATTGACACCGAAAGGATCATTAGCGCAAATGTCACTCACATAGTTGCCAACCGGTACTTGGCTAGTCCGCCCATTCGCTTGTTGTTGGAGGCTCATCCGCTCCATGCCTTGTTCAATTGGCGCACCGCCGACGTCAAACTTGCCAAGCGTGATGCTAGAATTCTTGTAGTCGGCGGCCATTTTCTTCCACTCCTCGACCTTGGGAATTCCGGCCCTCCGAACAGATTCTTCGGGATTTGCTACCGGTGTGTTACTCGCCATATCTCGAATCTCGACGAAAGAGACGGGAATCAGGCCGGGTCCTCCGAGTCTTCCAATTGGCTTTGCGACAAACCACTCGGGATTAGACTGGGCAATCACGATGATAGCCTCACCCGCCTTGGCGTCAAGCTCGTCCCCTCTTTCCGCCTCGAAGTCGTACATGACGACACCGTAGACCATGGCTCCAGACTTTCCTGAGATTTTAGAGCTCCGCTGGCTGGCAGCAGGCGTCGTGGTGCCAACAGTAGATGCATCGCCATAGCCGGAATCATTGTCTGGGCCCTTGGCGGAATTTTTCGAACGGGCGGTGTCGGGTTGAGACTGACCACTGTCGCGTTCGGTACGTCCAAGAGCTTGGAAGAATGCAACGGGCACTAGGCCACGGGCGTCCGGAAGGGCGGGGTTGCAGGCCTCATACCAATCTTGGTCGTTCTCGCGCCCGATGACGTGGAAGAAGTCACCGCGGGAAAAGCTCAGCTCTTGAGGATTTTGAGCTTCATAATCGTATAGTGCTCGAATCACCTAATTATGCCACCGACGTCAGTCTTTATCCCTGAGACTTGAGAGGGGAGCTCGCCGGGGCCCGCCGAGGGGGGTCCCCAGGCAGCATGGCGATCGGTGTGCAGAATGATGAGCAGCACAAGCACGCAAAAGACGCACCTTTTTGGGAGGGACAATAGCGACGGCTGATTTGGGAGCGATGCTGATGTGTGGCTTGTTCTCCTTCTCCCCCTTGATGGACCTCCGTAAAGCCTTCAATGCGCGCATCGTGTTAGCAGGCAGCCAGGAATGAATATGAAATGACAAGAGGGGTAGCAAGAGCAAGAGCGCGCGAGAGATACGCAAGACAGGTATAAGGAATCAGGCCAAATGAGTCAAGCGATGGGGAAGGTCCATGAAATGCCAACGGCCATGGAGCAGAGCAGCCAGGCCAAAATGAGGGGTTCAGCAAGGCCGCCCGATCAAGTGGTCAGAGAGGGCAACTGGCGCCGGCGCTGGCGCCAGATTTGTGGTTGCCCGCATCCCCAGAGCCAGATGGCGCAGCGAATTGGGAAGCGACGGAGACAGGACAAGGTGGAATGACGTACCTTCATGGTTGGTGTCAGGGCGCCCCCTCTCTCTCAAACTCGAACTTAGGCGTGGCTATCGACGAGGGTGGAAGAAAAAGATGGCGAGAAGCGAGGAATGGACAATCGATTCGGCCGATAGAGCGTGGGCTGTTGCGTTACGCCAGCGCAATGCCGCTGTTGTTTCTTCGGGTGGTCCTGGATCAGTGTAACGAATCGAAATGCAGCGTCTCGGTGTGGGATTTTCGCCAACTGATTGACTGATTGATTGCCTCCTCCTTTTTTCTCTTGTGCGGTATTGGTATTGTTGGATCTGGATTGTCCCGTGTCTGTCTGTCGGTCGGGGGTTTCGGTCGCTGACTCCTCCGAGAACGATGCTGCTGCCGTTCTCCGCCTTTGTTTTGGACTCGCTCACAGGGTAGTGTCCGCCCTTTGTTCAGCCGCACGGTTGGCTGTGGTGTGTTTGGGACAGTTGTCGCAACAGTGATGTCGGTGACAGGTGTGTTGGTGGGGAGAGGCAGCCTAGAGGGCGGCGATGCGATGGGCACCAAGAAGGTCTTATGAAGGGCTTGTCGCAGGGCAGGAAATTGGGAGGGGGTGAAGGCAGGGGCCAAGGCGCAGAGACGAGTGCGGGCTGTGGACGAGCCCACGGAAAAATGTTAGAAGGCTTGGAAAGCTAGGCTGGGGGGAGGGAGGGGCTCGCAGGGCAGAGGTCAGGATTGCGCGGTCGGCTTTGCGTGCGGGCTACAGTACAATAAAAGAAAACAGGGGTCCCTAGATGCAGTCCAGGTCTCAAGGACCACCAGAAAAGTCCATCTCCACCGGATCCTACCGGCACTGGTGGATATGGTAGCTTCATGTTTCAAAATAGATATATATATGTATGATATTGAATTGTCTCCAATCTCGCAGTATAGCTTGCGTTCTCTCTCCCAGGAAACATGGCAAACAATCGGCGATGGCAACATGGAGGCGACGGTGCTCCGTGCCCTACCTGCAATGGACGGATCCACAGTGCGTGACTGCTTGTCCAGACTTTTGGATCCCAAGTGGCCATTTTCTCCCACCAACTTTGATGACACTGTGAAGTTCTCCCTTGCCTCACGTGCCTCCATCAGGGCACGTCATAAACAGTACCAAATCCTCCGCAAAGGGTTAATTGGTCCGGTAGAAGCGCCTCGTCGTTGGTTCAACGTTGTCCTTCTCGGTCATGTTAGCGCCATTGCGTCGAATTGACTTTGACGGACAGCAAGCCATTCAAAATCTTCGGCCTTCTCTGGCTGGTGGTTTCGGAGGCCCCAACGCTAACCACCAACGTCATCTCATCCCCATCTGCATATGCGCTCTTCGAGAAGCTCGTTCTGCCCACGGCTTCCTGCAGCTCTGGCTCGGTTTTTTCCCCTGTCTCTTGCAGCACTATTCCAGCATCCAATCCTTAGCAATTCATGCGCCAAGCTCGACCTATCGCTCTATCGTACAATGTCACCCAATTATCTCGGTCTTGGAAACTGGTGGCGCTCACTCATCAGCTGTCGACGCGCGCGCATCGCTCTAGCTGTCCATTTGCTGACTCTCTCTCTCTCACTCACTCTCTCTCTCTCTCTCTCTCTCTCTTCTCTCTAACCTCCTCGCGACATGGTCAAAACCTTACCCATTTGACCGATCACGTCCATCTGCCATCCCGACTTCGCCATGCCTTGGCCAGCATCTAGAATCTGGAGGGGCACTACCCCGCTCCCGCTGGCTGGGAACCCCGGCTGGGCATCCGCTCCTATGCCACTCCAGCGTCACCATTCCCGTCGATGGCGTTCATGCAAAGTCAAGCTCCCTAAGACGTCGTCCATGTGTCGGTTCATCTCTTCGGATCGGATGCGGAGACTCCAACCACCCACCCACTGACATCAAGTGATGACCCCGCGGTGACGTTTGGCGGCACAGACTCGCCAACATAACGGTTCCCTGTCACAAGCTATTGGGGGCAACCACCCTCCACGACCGACATCATATCATGAACTGCTCTGCCACAGCGCGGATGGCTGGGTAGCCTCCCACACACTGAACATTCTCGAATAACCTTCTTCCTCTCTTCCAGGGCCGCCAAGCGGGGTGCCGTTGCCGTTGCTACCATGAAGTCAAGCAAATGCCGTCATTCCAAATACTGTTACCGAATATGGCCTTTTTTTGTGACCCTCTATTCGCTGACCACCATCCATCTACCCGCCCCCAATCCAACCCTGGGTTGAGGACCCCTCGGATCCTGGCCCTCCCGATCCCCGAACACACAGAACTTGAAACGTCTGAAACGGCGTTGCTTTTTACCAAAATGGGGATTTTTGAAGTTTTTTTTTATTGGAAAGGAAGGAGAAGGACAGCCGAGATCATGACAAGTGCTTGGACAGGAGGACGAAGTAGCCCTTCGCCAGAAATGGTCCTTCACAGTCCGCTCATACCATGACCAGGAAAAGCGATCTATATCCTTTCTATAAGAGGTCAGCCAAGTAGATAGACCCCCAAATGGGACCCTGTCACTGATCATCGTCAAATGAACCAAACAACGGACATCTCCGCCGGGTAGGCATGCTGGAGATCCGGCAGTTCGTAGCTTCAAGCAGGCCATCTCCACTTTGACAGTCTTGACGGTCTTTTCCACTTTCACGCTCGGAACATCCCGCAATCCGACCTGAGGCTGGTTTAGAAACAACATAATTATCAATGTAAGTAGAGAGGGCAAGAGAACGGGATAATATACAACCCCAATCCATCTTTATCACTGCCCCCGAGACAAGAATAGGGGCTTCAACCAGCAGATGAATCCCACCATGATGAGTACTAAGCATTTAGTCCCGGCAAGTAGAGGGAACTAGGTCACAAAATAGCTCGTGGACCACTGGATGAAGTTCTCCCCGTCATAGCAGGCATGAGGGGGAAACAAGATGAAGGAACTGCATCTTGAAGTACTTCGGACACTTAAAGTAGTGTAACACACCATCTTTCCTTCTCTTTGACGCTAAAATATTTCCCAGACGGATTAGGAGATCGGAATTTTGGACAGATATCCCTTTTACAGAGTTGACGACGCTCATTCTTTTAAGCTGACACCATGTCAATCTCCTAGTTGCAGCGAGTCGAACGGTACTCGTTTGATATCTTTACGACCAGTTTTGGCTTCCCCATCGTGAAAAATAGTTGGAAAATTGTAAAATTCCTCATGCAGGAGACAGACATTGTACTGCAACTCTAATTCGCCAGCCAGTCAACTCGGGCAGTGATAACAAGAGACATACTGCCTGAAGCCTGGCTCCGCAAAAGTAGAGATTCTTTTGTATCACAACCTTCATATATTCCCTGGATACCTATAAAAATCAGAATCCCATCCCAAAACCAAAGTTATATTATCTTTCAATACAAGAGAACTCCTATCACAAACATCCCAAGCATGCAATGCCCCCATCCCAAGCATGCCATGCCTCTATCCCACAGCCTGGCTCAAACCCATTCCCCCACCTAATCTCTTCACAAACCCCCCAACCTACTCAAGGTAGACACGGCTATTCACCCTCTTTGAACCTAAACCCCAACCGTGGAGCCTTATTTAGTTCAAATGCCTGTACTAGGTACGTACGACCCTTCATTTAATCTCATTAACCAACCTACAAACCTAGAAAATCCACACAAGGAACCACTTTCTTTTTTTACTAAAGCCTACGTTGGGAGTGTATCAGTGTACAATGATATCATAACCGAAAATGTGCTAGCCGCTGCCCAGGAGGCGTGTTTTGTGGACGAGAATGTCGGCAAGGCTCCCACAACTAGCAATAAAGGACACGATGAAAACTCCAAGTTCTTTGCGATCAGTTAATTGTAATAGTACATCCTTCAACAGGACGACCCGAGCCAAGACTGCCTGAGCGTACATAGATGCACAATCAGCCAATTCCAACTCCAAACTCCGCCTAACGGAACCGGCAACCACGGCCCCGATCAAACGTTTTCTAACCCCCAGACAACTTCCAGATGAGATGGGCCAACCGAGGTCAAATCTTCTCTCTTCGACGGGTATCACTCTGATGGAAAATCCCCCGATAACGAAACCAAAAATCCCCCTGCACCAAAAATCCTAAACAGCACTGCTGTTGATTCAGAGCCAACTAACCTCCTAACCAGTTTCTTCCCTACCGAAGCGCAGCCCAAAAACTCCAAGCGATGTCTAAGATATCTACTGAGCACGAACTTTGAAGCAAAATCGCTGCTGTCGACGCTCATCTATCGTCATTATCGCAGTCGTTCCACGGCACGGCCAGGCATAGAACACAACCGGTTCGAAGTCTAAGTGAGGTCCCTCGTGAAGCCACAGAGCCGTACAAGATGAAGACGATGGCGGAAGCTGGGAATTAAAGTCAAGTGGAAAAGAAAACTACTTTTCGTGGCCGAAAAATAAAAGGTGGGGGGCGTCAAAAGTCGAACCGTCCTCCAAGAGGTCTCGTGGAAACCTTGGCGAGAGGGTGAATGAGCCGCTTATGAGGTAACAGCGGGGTAAAGGCAACGTCGGGACATGCACATCCCGGATTCCCCAAGATGGCGATGATGGAAAACTGATTACGACGTGATATGAGGTAAAACGTAGCCCCCCAACGAAAGGGAGACGTGGCGGATGTGGATGGGGATAAAAAAAAGTAAGAAGAGCACAGTCAACGAGACTAGATTTGGCCCTTGATGTCGACGCGGGCGAAGGCTTTCGTTTTGTGGCTTTCAAATGTCTGGCCAGCCTTGCCAGTAAGGATCACGATGGTGCCATCCTTTTCGTGGAGCAAATCCTGGCCACCGTTGTCACTGATGAACTGAGCGGCTTCCAGATCAGACTCAAAATAGAGCTCTTCGGTAACAAAACGCAATGGGACGTCAGGCTTGTATCTAGTACCCAGTTAGCAGTGGTTCCATTGGAAGGAAGGATGAACTTACGCCTTGCAAATGTTGCACAGGGCAGCAAGACGCTCCCGGCCAACAAACATATCCATGAGGTATGCACCCATGTTAGGGGTCTCGTTGTACAACTGGAAGAACCGGTGATAGTTCCCCAGGGCCAAGGAGGAGCGCACGTCCAAGGCGTGCTTGATCGCCTTGTCTCTCTTCTCTGCTGGGGTTAGATCTGCCAAAACGCTATTCAAGTCTGTGCGGTTGGCTGTGTGAATGAAGTAAAGTATCCGATAGGCCTTGAACTCGTTGGCCTTGCCCTTCAGGCCCAACTTATACAGTGCCTTGAGTTGGGTCTGGCACTGATTATACTCACCGAGATCCCCCTTTTCCAAAGCGATACGGGCGTGGATTTCGTAAACCTCGACAGTGAAGTCGTCTCTCACACGCTGCACAGTCAAATCCTGACGCATCGACTTGAACTGATCGCAAATGTATGCGTAGTTCTGGTCCTTCTTCCACTTCTTCTTCAACAATTCCAACGTGTTCTTCAACACCCGAGGAGGACGGACATTCTCGGGCTTGGGAGGAGCAGTCAAACGCAGATAGTTCTTCTCAAGCTTCTCGCATGTCCCCACGACGGGTCCATCACCAGGGGGTGGGCTTGGCGAGCGATATGTCGAGACGTAGCCCCCGTTGAAACGCTTCTGGCGCTTCTCGTACTTGTTCAACTTACTCGTGTTATCAGCACTGTCCTCGGTAGCTTGGCGTTTATCCTTGGAAAAAGTGACGCGGTCTTCGAGGCGAGCGCCTTGGCCTGCCCTCCAGGGTGGGGTGATACTGAGGTTGGCGACATCTTCCAAGTCGGCGGACTTCCTCTTCTTGGAGATGGGGACTGGCGCGTTGCCGTAGGGGCTTTGGGCGGAATAAGCCATAGCTTTGGCACGCTCTTGGCGTTCCGTCTTGATCATTTGTTGGGGTAACGGCATGTTGTTCCAGACAATGGAATACAGAAGGTTGTCGTCGCTTGCTCGCATGATGGTTTCCTTGAGCTTGGCCTCCATTTCTTCTCTCGAGACGGTCGGGTCCATGTTTGCAGGGAGAAATGAACGCTCGACGTAAGAGCGGACGGAATCAGGCCATTCGACCTTCTTCCTGGGCTGTTCATCAGCTGTGGGAGGAGAGGCAGCGCTCGACTGGTAATTAGTTGGGACATGTGGAGGGGGTTGGGCTGGGCCGTAGGTATGTGCTGGAGGATAGGAGGGTTGTGGGGCGGAATAGGACTGGCCGAATGTTTGTCGGACTTGGACTGGAGTGAAAGCAGGGGCTATTTGAAGAAACAGTCAGTACATTATACTTTGGGGCTTGAAAAGAAGGCGAGCGACATACCTGGATAGGTTGCTGTGTAGCCATTTGGGGCCGGGACGCCCTGAGGCGGGGATGCGGTTGGCCACGTCGGCATCATTTTGTCTTTGCTGTCGCTTGGCTCTTCTGGGAAGGGGAAATGGAAAATAACTGTTCAGAGGGGGTAAGTAGGGTTCAAAATCAACGAGGCGGCGATGCGATGGCAGTTGATGATGGCGGTGAGTGGCGCAAAGTGTACGGTGGGAAGTTTGGGTTGGGCACTTCGGGAGAAGCGGAGAGAGAGGGTTGTGGTGTGGAAAAGTGGGCGGCGAGTCGCGTTTATTGGCTGGACCGCTTTAACGAGTCTTTGTCGAGTCTCTTTGGGAGGTGCTGACTCAGCTAAGCTTTGCTGCAGAAGTTTGCAACAAGAGAGGGACCAAGCTTCATTATCGGGGCTGGCAAACAGGTCGGGTAATTGCTTATCGCGTCTTTGAGCTTCCCTGCCCAGCTTTACGTCAACAGCCAGGATGCATCATCTCTCCTATTCACAACAAACACATGGTGAAAGACCGCGGCACACACACTGCAACTCCTCCCACAGCGCCGGGGCCGTCTTCCCATGACTATGACGAATGTTCTTAAAGCACATCGACTTGACAACCGCACTGCGGCCTTCGTACCTGCCCGATGAAGACCTGCTTTTCGTGCAAGACAATGTGGGGTTGTATGAGGGGTGAGTTGCTGGGATCGTCCCTATCACCATCACCAGCACATGATGCTGACCGTTTGCGCTCCTCTTCTAGCAAGTTCAAACTCCCGAACCAGCAGAATGGCCAGGTTTACTTGACATCGCATCGGATATGCTATGTCGACAAGGCAGAGCCAAGAAAGTACTCCGTCGCGCTGGACTTGAGGGATGTGGAGCGCTATGAGTTCTATGTGAGTGCGATGTTGGTCGATGTGCTGTCTTCAAAGACTCATGCTAATTGCTTTCTTAGGCCGGCTTCCTCAAATCATCTCCAAAAGTGACGCTGATACCCAAGGCAACCAAACGTTCCTCGTTTCAGCAGCGCGCTCCAGCCCATGTGTCTGTCCCTTCCCGGAGCGGCAGTTCGTCCCCAGCCCATCGCCAAGATGGCGCCCTTCGAGTATCGCCAGTGGAGCCTACACCAGCGAGCACAGCTACCTGGGTCTGCACCATTTGCAGCTTCTCCAATCCTGTGCCCTCCAACTTCGACCCGACCACCGCCAACGCTCACACCCCGCTGCCTCCCTGTTTGGCCTGTGGCATCAAGCCAACCCTAACCCATGTCCTGAAAGCAGCGATCAGCAATGCGACGAGCCGTCAGCCATCGAGTCCCGCTCTCCATACGCCACTGCCCGTCCGGCCCAGACAAATATCAGAGCTGGCAGCAGTTCAATCCCCGGGCCTTACTGCACCACCACGTAGCTCAGATCCCGATGCCTCGTTCCACTGCCCGCGGTGTACCTTTGCCAACCACCCCTCCCTTCTCTCTTGCGAAATATGCGGCGCCCCTCTGATATCCCATGATATCCCAACCAATCTCATCCAAAGTCCGCGGCCTAACAACGACTCACCCGGCCCCTTCCTTAACTCCCTTGCCCCCGCTACAACAGGCCTCGAAAACCCAGAGAATGTCAAGCTTTCCTTCCGCCGCGGCGGTGAGAAGATCTTTTACGAACGCCTCAAAGGGTGCATGACGCAGCGGAAATGGCTCCTCCAGAACGCGCCCCCAATCCCCAAGTCGTCACGCTCTGACGGCGCAAACGGTGTTTCCGGTGCGGGTGGGTCATCGGAACCGGAGCGACAACGCCCCAAGATTGGTGGCATTGCTGGCCTGGAGAGACAAACTCAGGCCATGCGCAAGAACAATGAGATTGTTATTGGCAACGCATTTGAGGACTTGGAGGCACTAATGGCGTCAGCAAAGGATATTGTTGCGCTGGCGGAGAGCTTTGCCAAGCAGGTCAAGGGTGCCGGGGGTTCATCGGCGAGTGAAAATGCACTGCTGGCGGAATCGGCCAGCCAACTTGGGTTGATCACCACCAAGGATATTGTCGGAAGCAATGGGGGAGACTCGTTGTATCTGAGTGAGTTGGCAAGGACGTTGGCGGAGTTTCTGACGGACGATAGTAGAGGTGTGTTGAGGAAGGCGGGAGGTGTCATCAGTCTGGTGGATTTGTGGGCAATGTTCAACAGGGCAAGGGGAGGTGTGGAACTGGTCAGCCCGGCGGACTTTGAGAAGGCGGCGAACTTGTGGGAGAAGCTGGAGTTGCCTGTGAGGCTGAGAGTGTTCAAGTCAGGGGTCAAGGTCGTTCAAGGGAAGGATAGGACGGATGAACACACGGTCAGGGCGCTGCTGGCTTGGATGAAGGACCTGCATGAGTTCCCGCCAGACAGGGAGGTTGCCTGGGATTGGCATGAGTTTGGAAGGGGTGTGACGGCGAGAGATGTGGCCGAGAGGTTTGGTTGGAGCATTGGTGTTGCTGAGGAGGAGCTGGAGATGGCAGAGGAGAGGGGTGTGTTGTGCCGGGAAGAGGGCATTGAAGGGTTGAAGTTTTGGGAGAATTTCATCGATACGGGCGAGGGGAAGGGCTACAAGGATGAGGCAACGCTGCAGGCTGAGCATACGCTCAAGATGTTGAAGGAAAGTGGGTTCCTCTAAGGGGATGTGTAGAACGATAGATGGCTCCAATGCCTTGCACAGACATACATGATTCATGAGAAGTATAATAAAAGAGTTGAGATTTTGTGTGCTGACCAAACATGCTGAACCAACCAAGTATATGTCTGTAATCCATTTGTGTGTGTAAACCCCCAAAAGTTATTACCCCTACCACCCGATCCGTTCTATACTTTTAACTGTGTGTCTATGCAAGGAGAGACAAAGAAAGTCCGTCTAAAAAAAAAAAACAATAACCTGTCCCATCCTGTGTGGTATCAACGCCCCTCAAAATGCTCTTGTCCAGAAATTCGAGAAATTGTACAACAAGAAAAAAAAAAAGAGAAAAAACAAAACAAGAAAGCCAACTTTTTGCCAAACGCCAGGGTTGGTCATGACACATTAGTTGAAAGAACAACCATCCCACCCCTTTTTTCCACCCAAACCGAACCCCGCCCAAAAAGACAAAGCCGTCTACTCCAACCTCCCCATCAAACCCCTCCTCACCTTCAGATTCACCACCCCGCCGACCCCAAAAGCCGGCACGATCCTGCATATCCGCGCCACCGTGCTCACCCCCCAGTTCCTCGCCACCTGCCGTATCCTCTCCGCCCTGCTCGCCTCGGGTCTGTTGTAAATGTCCAACCCCCACAGGTGAACCGGCGTGCTGAGCACCTGCACCGCCGCGGGCGCGACAAACTGCGCTATCGTGCTCCCCGACGGGCCTGACCTCTTCCACCCTTCACTCAGCCCTTTTTCAATCTTTGGTCCCAGCAGGCCTGGCATGTTGAAGCTCGCAAAGATGGTCATGCAATCTCGGAGGGCGAAGAGGATGTACGACGGGAGGGTTACCGGCCGGGGCGTTCCCGGGGGACCGAAGAGGCGGACGAAGACTTGGTCTTTGTAGATGCACATACCAATGTTGGCGGTGGAGGAGGCGAAGAATTTTCCGGGGCCGGAGGAGACGTAGGAAGGGGGGCCGAGGGAGGGGTTGGTGGTGGAGAGGTAGGTGTCTAGGGTGTTGGCGGTGAGGTAGGTTCCGCCGTAGAGGGCGAAGATCAGGGCGAAGGGTTTGGAGAGGAGGATCTTTTGGGGGGAGGTGAGGAAGGTGCGGAAGGAGCTGCGGACGGAGTTTAGGAGGGTGGCGCGGCCGGAGGCGTTTTCCATTATTGAGCTGGAAGAAGAGAGGTCAGATTCGGGGATCGTTTTGTGAGAAGGGGCAAGGGAAACATACCGGTCAATGATGGAGATTATCGGGGCGACGAGGACGGCTGCTGAGGCGGCTGAGACGAGATCTGTGCCGAGACGAAAGGGGAGGTTTTTGGTGTTCCATTTTCTGGTTTGCTCGCTCGGTGGGACAGCGCTGGTGGTGGTAGTTTTGGCGTCCATGATTGCGGCTGCGGCGGTAACACTGGTGAGGGGGAGGGGTGGTGATGAGGTTGCGACTGCGCCTGCGACTGCTGAGGCTGCTATGATCTTTGGCGGTTTGAGAGCTTCTAACCCGCCGTCCTTCATAACTCACTTCTTTCTCTGAAGAAAAAGTGAGATGAAAATATGAGAGGTTGTCACACAAGAAACAGACAGTGAGTGAGGGGGGCGGCTCTGACGAGAGTAACAGAAACACACGGCCGCCTTTATCCGTAAAAGAAAACAAAAAATTGGTTTTCACTGCGGAGACGGGCTTTTTGCCAAGCTTCCAAAAGCTGCCAAAGTCGGGATCCAGTGGGATCTATTTGTCCGGTTGAGCAGGGAAGAGGAAGAAGATGAGTAATAACGGCGTGAGGAGTGAAGGAAGAAAACGACGTGATCAACAAACTGAAGTGAAAGAACCGCCACTTCTGAGTCGGTGTAGCAAACGCATCGAAAGCGAATGGCTCCAAAACGTGGGTGGGAAAAGAGGTAGGATTACACAAAAAGTTCAGCTCTCTGGGCTTTTTACAACGCACCCTGGTCTTGAGCTGACAGTCATACGCCAAATGGCTTTAGGAGATAACAAAAAGATGATAAACCAAAGCATCGGACAGAGCTACCCCGTCGAGCTCTCAGCAGCTCCTCGAGTGAGACAAGCTGCACCAGCTTCCTCTTCTCTTTTCGCTATCAATGGGTTGCACCGACGGCAGAGCGACGGCCGAGTCAATCAGTCGATGCCGAGATCGGAGTGGGCCATGCGTCTTAGCGCCGAGCAATCCGGACTCCAAATCCCCAGAGGGCCCGTGCATCCAGGCACTCACATGTCAGATTTCCCAGCGCTGTGGCTGGGTAACTGGGGAAGTGGGGGCACCCGCACTTCCCAGGGTTTTGTGGGGGTGCTGGGCACTGACTTCAACGTCATGTCTTTCACGTCATGAACCTCACCGTTTATTCCTCACTTTGGGCGACGGAAGGGATGGGCCTCGGTGTTCAAGACAAAGTCGTCAAGACTGATGACGTCCGGAGGCGAGAACATCAAGTAAAAGTACTTAAGCGTCTCGGCCAGGAAGAAGCTTTCCATCGAGTCTGTCTTCCTAGTCTCGCCCTCGACCGTCACATCAGCAATGGCCGAGTGTGCCAGTTCCGTCTTGGTGGACTCGACGATGCTCTCAAACATGCGCCAGGCCACATCTCGCAACTCCTCCTTGCCCGTCATCCTGTACAGTAGAAATAGGCTTTCGATGGCTTCGGGCCTTAGGATGTACTTTGGGTCGCGCGCGTTGGAAAACCCCTTCTTCAACCCTTTACCGCCCTCTTTTTTCCATTTTGCCTCATCCCACACGCATGGCTCTTTCACCGAGCCACAGCGGACAAGCCCAAAGATCTCGGGCATCAGGCCTGTCGGGAAAGCGTCATACGCCCATCCGCAACCACGCGCGATGCGCTCGCCGATACCAACATGCTCTGGGATGTCGAAGAGCTTCCCACCAAGTCCAAACATGCCACCGACAAAGCAGGACAAGTGCTGGCCTTCGGGGACGTGATCAATCCGATCAGCGTGTACGTATGCGTCGCCGACGAAGAGTATATCGTGGGGATTGTCCTCAGGAGGTACCATGGGTCGGAAGAGCAAGTGATCAACTACGACCTCCATGGCCGCCCGATGCATCTTCTCATAGCGCGGTTCCTTTCCGCCGAGAAGGATGGACATCTTGGGCAAGTACTCATACAGCGAGTCTGCCAGCGCACCCAGTGTAAATCCATTGTCCTGATCCACAGTCTCGCTCTGAAAGTTGATCAGTTTTGGCCACATTCCGGGAAGCCTGGAGGACGACTGAGTGCGTTCAAGGAAATCAGTGACCCGGCTGACGGCATCGTAGAACTTGGGGTCTCCAGTGAGCTGCGAAAGGCGTGTAAACTCGAGGCTCAGTGACGCTGGGCAAGCTGAAGGGTCGTTTGTCCCGGCGATTTGCGCGCCCTTTTTGGCATCCTCGAAGTTGAGCCAGAAGCCAGGAAGTCGGTTCGGTGTATCGAAGGCCATGTACAGCATGTTTCCAAGCTCCGTAGCCTTGTCCAACAGCGCTTTCTGTCCACTCAGGTCGTAGGCACTCAGCAAGCCGCCGAGGTGCCGGATAGTAGTCTCGAATAGATTTGCGCTGGTATCGGTTGTGTTTGCCCAGTCCAGCTGGGCTGCTGCTGTTGCAGCTGATAGAAATTCATCATGGAATTCCATAATCCAGAGCGTATCAAGGGCATCGACCAGTGTTGCCGCCCAGCCACCAAATGTTGTCTTGCCTCCTCCGCTCACCGGTGCCAATTCGTCGCGCAGCCAGGCGTGTTTCTTATAACTGTTCCAGCTCCGCTCAAATACGCTGCGCACCGCCTGTCGTCGCTTCTCGGTAGTAGCATCGTGAACGTAGCCGCGGAAATGGTGCTGGACTAGAGGAAACCGTTTCGGGGAGCCGGTGGGAAGGGCATGCGTCAGCTTTGCGGGGTATCGCTGGCGGACCGTGGTCCAGTCGAAGCTACTGGGTCGGAAGGATATTGGGGGATCAGCCTTTGCAGGTGCTGGTCGGGTATGAAGAGGAGACTCGAAGGGTCGGAAGAGTGTGACGACGATGAAGAAGACGGCGACGGCGAGAAAGACTCGCGCGATGCGGCGGTTGCGTATCATGGTGTTGGACTTGATCGTGTCCATCAGGGGACTCGAGTCACGACTGAAGCATCGATTTGCGATAAAAGTTATTCTGTGGTGTCCATTGTCAATTCAGGCAACAAGAAGAGGCACTGATATAGCCCATTTTCAGGCTTCGTTGGAGGCTCAGAACTGTTTCTTGAAGATGCACCGTGTGATGTTCGCTCCTGATCTCTTGGTTTGTTTCGTCATGTTGCACTGGCCAATCAAGTGGAGGTTGTTGGCGGCAGTACCATGCTGTTGGGTCTAGACTGCCCAATCAAGTGGGCGGATAGCCGCCCGCCTATTCGCCAACTGGTAAATCTTGATGTTAATCAATTGACACTGTGTCGAAAGCAATCTTGCCGCCCAACATTACGGAGCTAAGGCTTCGACGATACCATAGGTACTGCAGTAGTTCGATATCGACAAGAAATGAAGCTACGATGTTTGTGTTGGCCTGGCTGGGCCGCAAAAGTCTGATGATAAAATGCAGGGACGGGCCGGTGTGACAAGAAGTAATCGCGGTTCACTCTTGATAAGTTCACTGCTCTCCTTTTGTCACTGTCTGCCTTTGTTGGTATTCTGTCTATTGTTCTCAGTTCTTCTTGATAATTTATTTTTATACACATGTCGATCATTTCAACTCTCGTTTTCGCCACATGGATAGGGCGAGTTCTCAGCTCGGGCTGTGAGCCAGTCCCGCCATTCGCTCTTCCAATCACCGACATACAAGTTAATTCGTCAATCACTAATTCTTTCATGAGAGGCATTCCCATGAATATTGGGACACCGCCGAAAAGCATCGTTGTTCTGCCATGGCCGTAAGCTAGGTACCTACCAGACACTGATCTTCATCTCTCAGCTCTTCTGACCGCTTCTTCTCTAGTGACCTTAATAACACTTACATTTACGACGAGCAGTCCAACTGCGACTCATCAATAATATGGAACGAACAAATATGCGAGATCCGACGTGGGGGATACTTTCTCGAGACCGAATCCACCACCTTCAAGAAATCCGCCGATCTCATCGACGCGGGTGGCGCCCCAAGCGAGCTGAACACCCGTGGCATCGAGCTTGGCGTATCCAAGCTTCTCAGCACAAGCCTGGCAGGCACCGAAACTCTCACTTCTGGGCTCAACAGCGCCAAACCCTTGACGATGCCCATCGGCATCCCAAGGTTGCGCTGGGACAATGGATACACAATGCTTCACGCAATGGGCATGGGCTCAAACTCAACCTTTCTCAACGCCCTCACCGCGGCCGGGCAGCTTTCTTCCCGCGTCTGGTCAATCTGGTGGGGCCGGATGTGGACAGAAACAAACGCCATGGACGGGTCCCTCGTCCTCGGCGGCTATGACCAAGAGAAGGTGACAGGTCGAAATATCACCCTGCCGCTCGACTACACACCCGAGTCAGGATGCTGGACAGGGATGAAAGTCACAGTTTCCAACCTGCTCATCAATTTTCGCAACGGTACAGACGTCGGGATTCTCCCCCGCGACTCGGCACTTCGATTTTGCATTGTCCCGCAACGTCAGCTACTGATGGAGGCACCGGGCTCTATAGTCGACACCTTCCAAAACGCGACCAAAATGACGAGCATTGGAACATCCTTTGGCCTTCATTGGAACTCGAGGCTGTTCAACAACACACCTGGCAACAACCTCTTTGATGGTGACGTCACCTTTGTGCTCAACGATGGACTCAATGTTAGAGTGCCCAACAGTCAGCTTTTGGTACCGTTTGTGGACGTTGACAGGAGCGGCGTTAGAAATGTTGATCGGAGCAAAAAGGAGCTGGTTATGTTTGGAGTTGGGGAAGAACCAGCCACGCTGGGGCGGTATTTTCTTACTGCTGCATATTTGATGGTCAACCACGACGAAAGGACGTTCACCATGTGGCAAGCGAATCCAACCACCAAGAGCTCATTAGTTGCTGTGCAGAGGAAGGGGTCACAAGCTCGGGACTGCGAGGGCAGTGGTGGTGGAAATGCCGACCCGACTGGGGGAGCTCCAGACCAGAACACAAACGACAGTGATGACTCGTCGGTGCCCCTGAATATCGGCATGATTGCTGGGGGAGCAGTAGGCGGTGTAGTTGTGATAGCTGCTATCCTGACGGCCTTCTTTCTGGTGCGGCGAAGCAAGGGTAGGAGAAGTTCTAGGGAACCAGAAGCTGTGTCGCCGCCGGGGTATTATGAAGGGATGGGTGCTGGGAATGGCGGCTACACGGTCGGTAGTGATTCTCCCAAGGAAATAATAGGATCGTTTCCTGGAGACAGGGACAAGAGCCATCTGAAGCCTGCAGAGCTACGGGCTGAGGATCAGCCAGTTGAGGTGTATGGCTCATACCCTACGGATCAAGGCCGAGGCCCAGGTGGGTATCACCAAAGTAGTGGGTCTACGTATTATGAGTTACAGTGAGTGAAGTACTTCATCCTGATACAGATATTTAGATTTAAGAAATCACACTTCTTTGTACATAGTTGATAAAGCTAATGCCGCATGGAATCAGGTATAAACCTTCAGGTATCTTAATAGAATTGCCAGAATAAAGATCTAACTCTCTCAAAATAAAACGCCGAAGATAAAAATAAACTACTTATATACCACGCAGTGAAAATCCCCAGACGATTAACAAGCCGCTCAAAAAACCTATTCAACAGCTACATCCTCCCAAAACTTCACTATCCCAACACCCAAATTTCCAATTATCATCAGTACTACAAAGTGCTATCAACTCCTTCCGAGCTTTCAAAGCAACTGCAAGTCCATCCATCTTAACATCCAAACCTCTAATTAGGTATCAGCACCGGTTTCGAGGCTCCCGAAGTACATCTTATTGTCTTCATCCACTTGGTCGTCGCTATTGGGTGTAAGTTCTGGCACTATCAACTCCTTCCCAACATCAAAAGCAACCGAAAGTCCAATTATCTCGGCATCTTAACCTCTAAGACTCAGCATCGCCAGCAGCCGCTAATGTTCCCATCCCAGCTTCATCGCCCCTTAATATCAAAAGCATTCGCGGTCGCCAGCTACTTCATCTAAGCATTGAGGAGAGGGATCGCGAGCGCGCGCCTCTCCAGCCCAGTACACTAGCAAGCCTGAGAAAAGAATTGTGGTGAACACTGCGCTGAATCTTCGGCTCATCGATACGCGAAGTAAAATGTTTCCGGATCCAATCAATGTATCCAGTGGTGTCATTATGATCATTGGAGGTTTGCCACTGCAGGAAGCGCACCGAGGCGTCCGGCCCGGTGGTATCATGGTGGTCGCTGGAAGTTTGCCACTGTAGGAAGCGCGCGGAGGCGTCCGGCTTTCGAATGCCAACTCCAGCTAAAAGGGCAGCCGTCTCGGGCTCCTCGATAGCTTTCTCGGAAATCAAGCGACTTAGCACTTCAGTGCGGGCAGTTGTATGCATGAATCGGTCGGTGATAACATCAGGTTTGTCCCTGATGTGACGGGATATGGCAACAGCTTGTCTCGGTGGTGAGGAGATCAGAAGTAGGTATTCAGCGCGGCTGACCGCGCCTCCAGGCGGCCAACGAGCCCGCTGGACGTCGAGAGCCCGGAACAGCTGCGTTTCAGGTTGCTGTTGGCAATCGCGCGCTCGCGATCCTATCGTCTCGATGTTGAGGCGACCGAGAGTAGGTATCAGCGCGAGCAGCTGCACCCATAAAGGGGCTGGCAATGATATCAGGTTTGTTCCTGATGTTACGAGACAGGTCAGAGGGCTGGGTTCTTGCAGCTGGGATCAACACCTGAATCCCTGTCATCAAAATATCGGTCACCAAGTTCCAAGGTTGTGCTGGTGCTGAAAATTGCTAGCAGCGTCCGGCGTCGGTCATCGATGTGATGCATACCTAGCTAATGTCGCTACTAGCTGTCTCTGATATTTGTTGATAGATGATGCCTTAGACGGGCCAAGGAATGCCAAATTTTAGATCATGTCCACAGTCCAGGGTCATCACGCGATGCAGATAAGTGTGTCACAGCTAATCTACACAGTGAACGGTGCTCAAGAACATCAGATACTCATTTTCACTGAGGCAATACCGAGAAAATGCTGGTAGAAACGCCAATCATACGTACTTTACGGGTATCTTACTACCTAAGACGACAGGAAAAGTCCATCAACCCTATCTTCAGGTAGGTCCTGAGAATCCCAAACTCAAAGCGCTTTTCCCAGACATCAAATTAACATGTTCATAAGTCCAGGCTCTATCTCTCACAGTGGTATCTTGGCCTGAAACTTGACTAATGTGCCCGAAGCCTATTCATTAAACCATAGATGTTAGTTGACTGGTCATAGTAAAGTATCTGAAAACAAGGTTGCCATCCAATTACTTACAGTGTGGTAACACCCCTTTTGCTGACCCTCTCGCTGATTCAGCATGTCGGCCATAGCATCGTTGATCTGCTCGGCAAAAGTCATGAAGCGAGCGCGGCGAAGCTGATTCTCCTTCTTCAACCTCTTGTATTCGCTTTCAACCCTCGCGATCGTTTTGTGCAGATTCCGACACTTCTTGATCAAGTACTTGTTCTTGCTAGTCAATTCCTTGATCAGACGCTGCTCCTTGGAGTACCGTGACTGCTTTTGGGCTTTCCCCTCAGCTGTTGCAGCAGGGGTCGGTCGGCTGGCATTTTCGATGTTCTATAAGTCCAGAGATTAGTAAAGTGACGTAAGGATGAAAGATAAGGTGAATATAAGTAAGATACATATCATTGGAGTAAGGTAATATCCAATGGGGGAACAATAAATTGACATACGCCACCACGGTTGAACAACACAAGAGCAAGTTCATCCGAGCTTGCAATGCTAGGGGACAGCGGGCGGTCGATCTCGATGGGGGTGACCGGCGACGGAGAGGCATCGGGCGCGGGGGCGTCGTTGGCAGCGGCGGCGGCAGCGGCGGCGGCACGTTTCTGGCGACGCCGGAAAGCGTTCTTCGCGGCGATGGAAGGGATTGGGCGCTTTGGGGTGCGCGTCTGTCTTCGGCTTCGCACGATTTTGGGAGTTGTGCGGTTGTAGGTTGTGAGGAAAGAATGGAAACTGAGAGTTGCTCAAGAGATTTTAATACTCAGAGACTTGCGTGGATCTTGGGGTGCCTGAGGCCGCACAGGGTACGTGATCTTGGGGTTACTCCTTCCTTGTTGACTCGGTACTCGCAATGGAAGTAGGCGGAGATTGTTTGGAAGTGTCAGGAGGCCACCATTCTCTTTGATAGAAGACGGAGACCACGTCATCCAGCCCAGTAGAATGTGCCAGTGACCTGTAACTTGTGGAGAAAAGGGTCAGGCAGACGGCGATGAGGTTGGCTAGCCCCACAATTTTCGCTCCCGTCTGATGTTGTTGCTCCCACAACAATGGGCGGACCACAATGATAAGCGGCAACGATAGCTTCAACAATGACGACGACGTCATCAACAAAACACGCACAGACAATTCGCAACTGACCTGAAATTTGCAGGCGTGCACTGGCCAGCGGCCTCTCTTCTCGCACCAGTATTTATTCAGGTCCTCTCTTCCCAAACCTCGCCCTGAACTTTTCTTTCGACCATCCAACTGCGCCAACTCATCCGCAAGCCACGCTTCCTCATTCCCGTCTAACAGCCTCGCCTACCAACCCAACCAACCTCTTTTGCTCGAGCCTCTCGACCTTTGGTCTTCTTCGATCGCAACCATGGCCGACAAGATGGTAGGTCTTCCGCCCGACATCCTCTTTGGCATCTTGTTCAGTTCTTTGCCCAACCAGCCTCATTATGGAACATTTCTCTTCACATTCTCTTCCTCAAGCCTTTGATCACAGCCGCGTTGCGAGGGACGTCTCTTTGAGCGTTCATCGAGCTGCCAAGGACATTTCGCCTTAGGTAGCTCACTCTTCCGCAACTGGCATGGTTTGCAGCGATTGAATGATGTTGCCGGGGCCAACTTCAGCAACCACTGTTCCGAGGTGACTTCAATTGGCCTAACCCTGCATACGGTAGCAGGGTGTGTACGCCGGCCTTAGCAGGTTTTAGCCTGCGCGGGTGTCTGGTCGACACCATGGGCTGACCTTACCTCCCGAACTTCTCTGAAGAGCATGGGGAGGGTGCTTAACCGGTGTCGTTTCGCGTGTCGGGGTCAAAAGTCAAGCACTGACTGAGCTTGGTGTCAATCTGCGATGGGACTTACCAGTGATTTTCTCTTGGGCACTTTGCTGACGGGTGGGCAGGTTCTTGACGACGAGATCGCGGAGTCGACCGCTATGGTCCAGGCATTGGCCATCACTGGTTGCCACTCTGTAAGTTCACCACCTTTTCATCACTATCCCTTATGCCACATTCCTCTTTCCATTCTCCCTCGGCATTGCGCATTTCCTCTCTTACACCAACATCCAGTGTGCATTTCTTGACCCCAGGCTAACAAATGTTCTCTTGCAGGCATCTGACATAGCTCGTGCCATTGCAGAGGAGCCGGCTGCCATTGCTGAGAAGCTGATGCGTGATACTACCAAGATCGCCGATGTTGCTCGCCTCGCCACCGAGAAAGCTATGCAGGGGCCTAGCACTGCTGCGTTCTTGGCCGGTGTTGGCCTTCGCAAGGTGGATGCTTCTTTGCGCTTGCTGGAGTGGCAAAGCTCCAACGACAATAACGATACCACTGGCTACATCGATTGGGTCCGCACAACTTGGCAAGCTCGAATGGATCGAATTGAGATTCAGCTTGAGACGTACCGCAAGCTGTTTCTCATCATTGCCGAGAAGGCTGGGCCTGAAACCGTTCAGAAGGTGAAGAAAGCGGTATGTTTATTTGGTGTTGGAATTATTTACTAATAGGGGTGCTAACTTATATGAAATAGATCGAAGATATGCAAAACGAGTTGGAGACTAAGAGAAAGGAAGAGGAACGCCAGTTTGAGGAGGAGGTAGCTGAGAGAAGGGCCCATGCTGAGGCTAATGGCTACAATGAGGATGACTCTGAATAAGGTAGATACCTAGATCCTGTTTGCCTATTATCTTCAAGGGTATCACATTAGGTAGCATGGAGTTGCTGGAGTTATCTTTTGAGGATACCCGGGCATTTACATGGAGTTTGAGTGGAAGTAATGCCGTCAAGCGATGGGATTGAGATCTCCATCGATTGCAAACTGCCTTACCTTACCTGGCCTATCGTTTCCATCTACTTGTGCTTCTTCAATCCCAAGCTTCCCCTCACCATATTCGGGACCAAACAACCGATCGCATCACTCCCAAAGCTATCCAGATTCATCGTGTCTTCAGTCCGCATCATCCTCCGAGCTCGAATGTGTTTCACAGCCCTCAGTTGCTCAGGGGACAAGTCGGGATGATAACCAACCCCATCATGCCCGTTTTCTCCCTTTTCTCCCTCCAAAACCCCCTCAACAACAGCCTTCTCCTCCTCTCCAAGCCCATTCACAGGCTCAAAAGCATGCGCGCAAAACTCGAGCGTCTTGTTCAGCTCTTCCTGCGAAGGCCTCATGCTGTTACCTCCGTTCCTGCTAGCCCCGGACTGGTTGTCAATCACCGAAGCGTCGGCCACACCCTGAATGACAGGCCGGAAGAAGCCAAACGCGCGGTCAAAATTGTCCTCGCCAAAGTCGCTCAGCACCGGCTCGTCCTGGTGCCGGATCTGCTTGTATGCGCTGAGGACGACGAGCAGGAACCGGGTGTAGGCATCGGCGACTTTGGTGCTGTGCCATTCTGCAGCGGTAGGCTCGTCGGTGTCGCCGCGGAGGGAAGCACAGATGGTTGTGGCGGCGGATAAGCCGCTGACGAGGGCGAGGTGGACGCCGGAGGAGAAGTATGGGTCGATGAAGCAGCCGGCGTCGCCGACGATTCGGGCATAGGGAAAAGCATATGAGGACGCGCTGTAGGAGTAATCGGATGCGGACTTGACTTGAGCATCGGGGCTGAGCTTGGCGTCAGGGCCCATCAAGGCGAGGAGGTTGGGTGTGAGCCGGAGGGTTTGATGGTAGAAGGCTGACGTGCCGCTCGAGGGGATGGTTTTCTTCTTTTCGGTGGCTAGCTTCTGGTTCATGACCACCCCGACGGAGGTGGTGCCGTTGTGCAATGGGATGAACCATGCCCACCCGCTTTCATCCTGCAGCGCCTCGAAGTAAGGAGAGTTTTCCCTTGTGGTGCCGGGAGCATAACGGCCGCATCCCGTCCAGTAGGACCAGACGGCCACGTTCTTCAGGCCTTGGTTGTAGCGACGGTTTTTCATGTACTTCGTGCTGAGGAGACCGGCTCTCCCACTTGCATCAACGATGTAGTCGAAGTCGATTGTTCCTTTGGTGCCAGAGCTCTTGATGAGGTAGGTCGCTGTCACTGGCCGATCGGGGTTCAGGTTGGGCTCACCCTCTGGCACCAGGGTGGGACTTTCGAACTGGAGGGATAAAACTTGAACACCGTCGAATGTCTTGGCCCCGCTCTCACCGGCATGCTGGAGCATGAGGTGATCAGCTTCTGAACGGACAACGTTCCAAGCGTAGTTATCTGGGCCGCCGGCAGCGAGGAAGTCGGTGTATCCTTCCCGCTTGTGCTTGTTGAGCTTGAAGGCAGCACCGGGTTTTTTTGTGAATCCATAGGCGTCGAACTTGGATTCCAGCTCAACGAACCGGAGCAGATGACGCATGGACGCCAGCATACTCTCGCCGATATGATATCTGTTGATTTTTCTCAGTCAATGATGTTCAATATTGCTTGCCTCTTGACCAGTGGCCATGGGAGCACAACAAACCTCGGAAACGTGTCGCCTTCCAACACGACGACATCAACGCCCTCCCGCGCGAGGACGGCAGCGGTATAGGACCCTCCCGGGCCTCCACCTACGACCAGAACGGTGCATCGCTCAGGGATATCAAGATCGTTCATGGTGTCTAACAGTTTAGGTACTTTGCTCTAGTTGTGCCTGCTACAGCTCTGCGGAACTTGAAGTTGATTGCTGGCTACCTATCAAGTCTCGACTTGATAGGATACTCTCGGGCTCGATCTATTCGGAGGGTTTAGGGTGCCTACCTATTCAACAGTATTCGCCCAGCACAAGGGTCGTGTGGTGTAGGAAACCCGCCGATATAAACCCACCGAATCACACATACAGGCCGACAAGGTCCAAAGCCTTCCCCGACAAGGAGAATAGAACCGAGGTAACTTCTTGAGGGGCACGGAAAATGTCCACCCTCTGGTTGGACAGCCGCTTTCAGTTTATTCTCTATGTACCAAAGGGCAGCGAGCATCAGTGCCAGTGCGTGTCTTGCAGCTTTTTACCTAGACGAAGGATCCTGTCCGAAGATGAACTTCACGTTCAGTAGCATTATGCTGACCTCAATAGGGATCAACCGCAAGCACATAGTCAAAGTAGGCAGTAGAATGAAGCCCTCCGCTTTAAACAGGACGAGCCAACTCGATTAAAAGAAGTGAACATATTACAAGAGGCATTCTTTGTTTCAAACAGGTGCCCTCATCTTCAACCAATCTTTATGCTGTTCCTCTGTAACCAATAATCCCAATCGACAGCAACAACACACAATATTCTATTTCCACATGCCTGGCACTCAGAAGCTTTCAAGGGGTCACTCTCAAGCTGACTTTTCCACAGGATCCGATACCGCATCACCACCACTTCCACCAACGCCGCCCTTCTTTCCCTCGACAATCCCCTGTTTCGTGTCGAGTGCTTGATTCAAGTCGTGGTGCTTGGTCCAAAGACTAACAATAAAAGCCACCCCGGCCAGCGCGCAGCACACGGCCCACACGATCCGCAAGCTATCAGCATACGCCTGCCTCAGATTATCCTTTTCAGCGCCATCCGGCATCGTGTGAATGACCTCCACCAAACCAACCGCGTCCGCACTCAACAGTGCTGCACGACCGGCCAGGTTCTCGTAGGTCAATAGGTTGGCGTACATCCTGTTCTGGAAGATAACACCTCCAACAGCCACGCCCAGTGCTTGACCAGCAGACCGGAAGAAGCTAAACATGGCAATGGCGATGGTGACATGCTCACTGGCAACCGAGGCCTGGATGGCGGTAGCGATGGCGGGAAACAGAAAACCCAGACCCAGCCCGGAAACAAGATTCAGAAAGATCCACCCCGGAATACTCGTGTTGACGTCAAGAACGCAAAACAGCCCCAAACCAACCGTGCCCAACCCCCAGCCGAGCCAGATGGACCACCGGTACTTTCCAAACTTGGTGATGAGCCCCCCAGCAAGCGCACCAGCCGGGGCAACGGTGAAGGTCTGGGGAAACAACGCCACGCCAGAGATGACGGGGCTGTACCCCTTAACCGCCTGGAAGTACAGCGGCAAGTAGTACAAAATACACCACAACACCAGCCCGGTGATGACCGTACCAAAAAAGCACACCACCGTCGTCCGCCCGCGGAAGAGCACCAGGGGAATCAGAGGCTGCTTCGCAACGTACGCCTCATAAACCGCAAACCCTACGCACCCAGCGGCGCCCAAGAGCAAGGGAACCAACGTCTGGTACGAGCCCCACGGATAAATAACACCCCCCCAGGTAAGCCCCAGCAAAAAAGCCGTCGTGCTCCCAATGAAAAGAACACTCCCAACCCAATCCACCGCCCGAAGCTGCTGCGCAAGCCCCTCGGCTTTGAACCGCAACCGCATGTAAAACAGCACCAGCACAGTCCCAACGACAATAAAAGGGAAGTTGATGTAGAAAATCCACCGCCACCCGGCGTTTTGATTGCCGGCAAAGCCACCCCCAACAATGGGACCCAGGACGGAGCCGATGGCCCACATGGCGTTCATCCCGCCGTAGTACTCCCCGCGGTGGCGGAGGGGGACCAGGTCGGCGATGACGACTTCGGTGAGCGCAAAGACGCCGCCGGCACCGCTGCCTTGGACGGAGCGCCCGACGAGCATGGTGGTGAAGTTTTGGGCTAGGCAGCAGATCAAGGCGCCAGCGAAGAAAAAGGCGATTGAGAAGAGGAGGACATTGCGGCGGCCGAAAATGTCGGAGAGGGAGACGAAGGTAGGTTGGAGGACTGTGGATGAGAGGAGGAATGAGGTTCCGCTCCAGAATGTTTCGATGGCGCTTCCCTTGAGGGCGTTGGCGATGGCCTGGGTTTGGTAGTTGTTTGTTAGTAACTCAATGTGTGTGATCAGGGTGAGGTAGGGGCCATACTGGTAGGGCAACACCAATGGAAGTGCCATCAAGGGCGGCCATCAGCGCCAACACACAGAGTGACGAGAACGCGAGGCGAGTAGCCATCGATGGCTTCCATTCCAGTGCTCGTGTGTCGACCTCATTGCTGTGATCTGGTGCTGGGGATGTCGACGATGCCGATGAGTTGACGATGGCGGCATCCTGGACGGATTCCGTCTTGAGCTGATCGGCCATGTTGAAACTGGTTCAATTACTCTTGGCTGAGGAGGCCTTGAGTCGCTTCTGCTTCTCACAACAGAGGAGAAACGAAAGCGGGACAAAAGAGAGTAGAGATGTTGAAATTTCCGACATGGCGCGGGATTCTCGTGCTGGGGGCCTGGAACAAGCTCATGGTGCATGAAAGTGGCGCGCTGTCAGCGTCGGGCTGTGGTGTGGTGGCACCAAAAAATCCATGTGGTGAGATATGCACCGAGATAGTCGCCGACATACTCGCCAGCAAATCATCGACGAGGGTTGTCAGAAAACCAACCCAAGATGGAAATTGTCCAATGGGAACAATTCAACGCCAGGATGACAGCTGCCATTGGAGCCTGGTGCCTCGGACAAATACTCGATGTAACTTGGAAATGGATGTATCAGTATTAGGTCAGTGTTCGAGTATTTGCTACCAAGCCTTGTGCACCACTTGCAATTGAGAATGTCTTTGCTTGCCTTTGCCCTCTTTCTCGTCAACCAGTCCCTACCCCTGCCGAAACCTCGCCACTCCGTCAAAATTATCACAGAACCATGGGTGACTTCCTCTTCGAAACCCAGGACGACGGCGTGATGTCTGTCTGTGACTTGATCCGCAACTGGACGGCAAAACAGCCAAACCATACTGCGGTGCTAGAGGAGAATGGCAGATGCGTATCATATCGCGATCTGGACATCGCGTCTACTCGCATAGCATGGCTCCTTCAACAAAATGGAATCCAACTTGGGGACCTGGTCCCGGTTCTCGCCAACCGAAGCCCTGAAATGATAGCAGTATTCCTGGGTATCTTGAAAGCAGGGGCGTGCTATGTGCCGATTGACATTGAGGCATGGGGTGAAGACCGCATCGAGTCCACACTGCAGCGGGTTTCTGCCCGTGTTGTGGTGGACCTGAGCCCATCAGTCTCACTGCCGGCAACAAAAACAGGCTGCAAGGTCATATCCTCGATCGAAGTGAAGGCGGCGTTCGACATGATAGAGTCTAATGAATGGGGCTCAACAAGGGAGATTGACCTTCCGCGTGCTCAAGGGGAGGACCTCGCCTACATCATCTTCACATCTGGCACCACCTCAGCCCCCAAGGGCGTCATGATACCCCATCGTGCCCTGCTCAATTACGTGCAGCAAGGCACCGAAGAGGCCCCCTTCAACACCAACGCGACCCCCAACGACACCACACTGCTCATCTTCTCCCCTGGATTCGACGCCTGCACCGGCCTCGTGTTCTCAACACTGTGCAGCGGCGCCCAGATTCTCATCCCAAGCACCCCAGACTTCTTCCGTTGTATACCCCGCGTCACCATCCTAACAGCAACCCCTTCCATCCTTGCCGCCATCCAAGACCCAGAAACATGCCCAGTGTTGCGAACCATCGTTCTCGGCGGGGAGGCGCCGCCCCCGTGGTTAATCGAAAAGTGGTCTGCCCCAGGCCGCAACATCTACAACGCCTACGGGCCCACCGAAACAACAGTCTGCTCCCTCATGGGCCGCGTCTTCCCGGGAAAGCCCATAACCCTTGGAGTTCCCATGCCCAACAGCAAAGTGCTGCTACTTGATGACCAAGACCGGGAGACAGACCAAGGAGAGATCTGCATTACCGGCCCTGGCTTGGCGCTGGGGTACTTCCAGGACGAGACAAAGACAGCCAAGTCGTTTGTCACCAGACAAGGCGAGAGGATGTACCGCACAGGCGACTTTGCGCGGCGGACTGAACACGGCCTCATCTTTGGCGGTCGCGCCGATAGCTTGGTCAAGAACCGGGGATTCTTGGTCAACCTAGAGTCGGAGGTGATTCCCATGCTACTCGCTTCCGGCGCCGCAACCGCAACAGCTTTTATGCACCGGAATCAGCTGGTGGCTTTCATCACACCTGATAGCATCGATGCTCTGGCACTCCGGCAAAGCCTGGTAGCACGACATGATGCGTTTTTGGTCCCTGACCAGATCCGTTCCCTACCGGCTCTTCCCCTGACGGCGAATGGAAAGGCGGATAACCGTGCCTTGCAGCAGCTTCTTGATGCTGAGATGTTGGATAATGGTGGTGACGCAGATGATAAGGGAAAGTGTAAAATGGACATCTTGAAAGACGCTATCGTGGCGGCAACGTCGTTACCTCGTGCTGAAATAGACAGTGCTGAGAACCGGTCGTTCTGGGAGCTGGGTGGGAACTCCCTGGCTGCGCTGAAAGTACTGTCCTATCTCCGAAAACGAGGGTTGGTCCTGGGTATCAAGGCACTTCTCGAGCTTCCCACTCTCAGGGACGTGCATGATGCGCTTCAAGAGACAGATCAGCACGCCGGGGAAGACCGCGGCATTCCTGATGGCAGCGAGCCCACGACGGCCCCGATGACTCCCCTTCAGGTCAAGATGATCCAGGCTACTCTTAAGACGCCGGGTGCAAATTATCTGCTCATGCGCATCGACATGCCGCACTCAGACGAGAACCCCGATCCAGCGCACCTCAAACAAGCGTGGCAGGCGGTCTTCCAACGGCACAGCATATTCCGTACGACCTTCTCGCTGGGGCAGGAACAGCAAGAGATACGTCCTGAGTTGGGGCCTCTGGATTGGGACCATCAGACAACCACTCCAGAAGGCTTCGATGCCCTTATTGCAACGCGTTCAGACGAAATACGGCTGTCGATGCTGTCAGCACATTTGCAGGAGGAAGACAATGACAAGTTCACCCCGGTCAACATTTTCCGACTTGTTACAGTACCAAGAGTGGGATCAACACTGCTGGCTTCGGCACATCACGCCCAGGCCGACGGCTGGTCACTCGCCATCGTGCTAGAAGAAGTGCGCGTCATCCTAGAGGGAAACACCATTTTGCCTCCAGTCAATGTACCCTTTTCTGTTGCAGCTCTAGCCCAGAAAGATCAAGAAGCCAATCAGCCTGGTGTATCTTTTTGGACAGACCTCCTCGAGGAAAAGGAGGATTCTCTTCCCATTCTTCACCTCCCGAAGCCTTCCCCCAGCGACCTGGACACAGCACCCCAGCAAGGCGACTGGTCTCAGAGCTCCAAGACAGCGCTGGGGCTGACGATATCAGAACTAGAGGACGGAGCCCGGCGCTTGCGGGTGACACCCTCCAGTCTCGTTTACACAGCTTGGGCACTGGTCTTGTCCAACTACACCAGTTCCGACAGGGTAGCGTTTGGCGCGGTCTTCTCCGGCCGCAACCTCATGTCGTTATCTGGTGTTGAGCGTGTTGTTGGGCCGCTGCTCAACACGGTTCCCTTTCCTGTCTCTCTTTATGATGGTACAGGCAGCACCATCGCTGCCGCCGTCTCTCATGTCAACAGCCAGGTCCTCCAAGCGGTGGAGTACCAGTGGTCCGCAGCCGAGGTCATGACGTCCATGTCGGGCGAGAGCATCCACGCAGCATTGCAAAGCATTGTCGTCACTGAATATGATCTCCCCTCCCATCCAAGCTCGTGGCGAGTACAACGACAGGATTTGATGGAGTTTGGACTCTCCCTGCTGATTGAACGGGATGAGGACGATGCTTCTGACCAAGGTGGGCTACAGGTCCGGGCGCTTTTCGATGGGATGAAGTACGCTGCTTGGGGGATTCGGCAGTTGCTTTCTCACGTTCGAAATGCCCTGAGGGAGTTGCTGAATCCAGAAAACAAATACCTGCGTGATGTACGAGGGAAGGTTTTGGGTGAGGGCGAGGATGGGCTTCTCCTTGGCCCTGCTGTACATGGTGGGCATGATGTGCCCAGCAGCTTGACAGTCAAGGACGCTTTCGAAGCTGCCGCCGCTCAGTGGCCTGATCTCTGCGCTGTCGAGTCTGCTCGTCACGGCGGAATGTCTTACCGTCAACTTGATGAAGCTTCTAACATGGTGGCGCGGTGGTTGAGACAGTGGCTTCCTGCTGGCAAGAGGCCGCAAGATATGGTGGTTGGCGTGATCACTGACGGATCAGTGCATTGGGTTGTTGCGATATTAGCTGCCTTCAAAGCTGGGTATGTGTGCTGTGCTATCGACGCCAGCCTTCCATCTGCTCGTATCCAAACCATCATCGAGCAGAGTGGTGCATCCGTTTTTCTGGCAGCCAACCAAGTCTGCGCCGAGTCATTACCAGGGTCCAACAGGAATGTACTTGTTGTGGACGAGTTCCTTCAACAACCTGCCAGAGGTGTATCCTCTGAGGCTTTGAGAACAGTGGCCCAGCCCTACGACGTGGTGTACCTTGTTTTTACCTCGGGCAGTACTGGCATTCCAAAGGGTATGTGCCTATTTCCCATATCTTTGTCAACCATGACAACATCGACCACCGCTAACATTCTTTCATCCATCACAGGCGTCCCATTGCACAATAGAAGCATCCTCAATGTCATCGCCAACCCCCACGTCCGCCTCTTTGCATCGCCTAACCGTCGCATCGCCCAGTTGTACGGCCTGGGCTTCGATGTTGTCCTCGTCGAGCTCTTCGGCTCCCTCTGTTACGGCGCCACTCTTGTTCTCAAAGACCCATCCAATCCCTTCGCACACCTCCAGCGCGTCAACGCAACCATGGCCACACCCTCACTTTTATCTGCTTGTCTTCCCGACGAGTATCCCAACCTGGACACGATCGCCTTGGCAGGTGAGCCCGTGCCCCAAACATTGGCCGATTCCTGGTCTCACCGGGTTCGCCTGTTCAACTTTTACGGACCCAGCGAGTGCGCCCCCATTTCCACCACAGCATCCCTGGCACCGGGGGAGCAGGTCAACATTGGAGTTCCCTTGCCAAGCCTCAGTGCCTATGTTCTTGACCATCACATGTTTCCTGTGCCAGCCGGGGTTGTGGGTGAGATCTATCTTTCAGGGGAGCAACTCACGCGCGGTTATTGGAACCCAGATGTCGTTGGTCAGGCGAACAGGAACTATATGGAGAACCCCTTTGGCTCGGTGCATGGTACGGAGCCCATCCGGATGTATCGGACAGGGGATTTGGGCTACTGGGATGGCCATGATAAGGACAGGGGAAAGCTATGCTATGTTGGCCGGCGGGACAATCAGATCAAGGTGCGCGGGTTCCGGATCGAGCTCGAGGAGATTGAACGTGCCCTCATTCAGGCCGGAAAGAGTCTCGGTGTGAAAAGCACTGCGGTTGCTGTTGTTTCTGGGAGCGTGGTGGGGTATGTGACACCGGAGATTGTTGACACAACCGCACTGCGTGGCAAGGTTGCCGGCATCCTTCCAAGCTATGCCCGCCCATCTCGCATCGTCGCCTTATCTGAGATGCCCAAATCGGCGAACTTCAAGATAGACCGGAAGGCCCTGGCATTGCTCGCCAACTCCTCTCAAGCGGGCGGTGGTGGTGTTGCCACCGCCAGGTTTGATTCAGCGCTGACGGATACGGAAGGGTTCGTGGCGTCAACGTGGAAGACTCTGCTCGGTCTCGACAGGAAAGCTCGATTAAACAAAGAAGACGACTTCCTTGCCCTGGGCGGTAATTCGATCTTGGCCATCCGCGCAGCGCGGCAACTGGCTTCCATGTTAGGGCACCACGTTCCTGTGTCGATGCTCATCCGCGAGACCATCCTCGAAAATCTGGCGCGTGCTATTGACGAACACACCCTTTCGGTAACAAATGGGACCTCTGGCACAGCAGCAGCAGAGGCTTCTTTCTCGTCATATTGGTCCAAGACCTGGCGGGCAACACCGGCGAACTACTCACGCACGGCGCTGCCGCTCTCGCACCTCGAAACAGACATGTACAATGCCCACATTTCTTCAGATGTCAAATCCGCTTTCAACACGAGCGTTCACCTCGTCTTGGAAGGCGAACTGGACGTTGCGAGACTGTCAGAAGCGTTCGCTGCCCTGCTGCAAGAGAACCCGATCCTCCGAGCACGGTATGTAACTTCACCACTAGAGGTGCCGGCCCGGGTCATCAGCAGCCAGATACTGGAGCCAAGGGTGCTGTCTCATGAGGAGATAGATTCAGGGGATTTACAGCGATTTGTGGACGGGCCATTTGATCTGGCGCGAGGCCAACTGGTGAGAGTGGTCTTGATAACCAGACCAGGTGGGACGGAGTTGGTGATGGTGACGCATCACATCGTGACAGACAAAGCGTCGCTGTCCTTGATGCTCCAGTGGGTGGCCCGCCACTACCGAAGTCTAGAAGGCATGAAACAGGAGAACGATAACCGTGGTGCTGACAACGAAGCCGTGAGAGAAGCCACATACGTCGACTGGGCACAGTGGCCTCTTGTTTATCAGCTTGATGGGCGGCAGGATGGTGGGACGGAGAGAAGAAAACGTTTCTGGCAAAACCACTTGGCAACATCCCGACGCATGCTTCGTCTTGAGCCTCCAGCAACTTCTTGTTCTCTCCCGCACGAGATCGCAGGTGGTGTATACACCTTCACCATCCCCCCGCCGTCCCAAGGTGATGGACTCTTGAGCACAGCCAGAGGACAGCAGCAAAGCTACTACTCGCAGCGGGTGGCATTGACAGCCACAGCCCTCGCCCTTTCGTCAATCATGAGCAGCAGCAGCAGCAGCAGTGCCAACCCAAAACCAGACAGCATCGCGCTAGGTATTCCGTACATGAACCGCGACGACGCAGCCACGGCGGACATGCTTGGTCTATTTGTGGACCAGCTGCCCGTGGTTGTCCCCCTGAACGATGATCCACTACGCGTCCTTGCCGCCGTGGAACAGGAGATAAACTCAGTATTGGAGCATCACCTCCCTTATCCTGTGATCCGGTATGCGCTGGCTTCGGAGGGGGTGCAGCTGCCGGAAAGGGTGGAGGCGATGGTGCTGTACCATTGGCAGTCTGATTCGCTGCAGAACAGCTTGGTTGGCCAGTTTGGGGCCGAGATAGCCGTGAGGGAAAGGAAGACGAAACCGAAGGGGGTCCTGTTTTCATTGATGGTAGAGTGCAGTGAAGGCGAAGATGGGGGTTTGGAAGTGGAACTGGAATATGACACGAGGATTCTGTCAGCAGAGAAAGTGAATGAGTTTGGTGGGGAGCTGAAGAGGTGGTTTGGTTTCTTTGTCAGATAGATACATGACGACTAGTTTGATGAATAATTGAGCCTTCCTCCTGCCTTGTACAACAGATAAAAACAGCTGAGATTGCCGATCCACCAGGTGATTCCCCGGAGTTGACTCCACTGGGGATGGTCGATGAGAATGTAGACAGCGCCGTATGCCACGCGGGCGATGGTGTATGTCAAACCGGCGCGGTTGATCAAGGTCCTGTCGACGCCGGCAATGGTGGCCAAGCTCACGGCGCCGACAAAAAAAGCGTAGTTCTCGACGGCATTTGCGTGGGCCGACTCGTTGCGCTTGAGCATGTCGAGCTGCTTCTTTGTGATTTTGCCCGACGCAACGGCGGCATCCCCGTATTTGGCGAGATCGTAGCGGGGCGATTCGTTGTGGTCGATGCCATACCACTGTTTGAGCGTGCGGGACGAGAGAATGCCGTAGGCGAAAAAGAAGTGGAACCCCAGGAAGAAGGGTGAGTAGTTCGGTATGGTAGTAGCAAGCGGGGCAGCCCGAAGGCCGAGGGCGACAGCGAGAGATACCATTTTGAGACGATGGGAGCTTGTAGGCAGGCAGAGAAAACTTGAAGATTTTTGTTTGAGGGTCAGGCCACGGCGGCTTTATAGAGGACCGTCACGCAAAGCAGCTGCCCCTCCCTCTCCCGTCCCGGCTGTGCCGCTCACACAGTGCCCACTGTCTCGGACATGACTGGCGGAATTACGATTGCCCTGAAGCTTTCAAACAAAGAACCTGGAATTTCTCACTGTTCACTCTACCTAGCCAGCTATCTCAGCTACCAATAGTCGGAAAAACAAAGGAAAAGTCTATGCACTCGCGGCAGTCGCCTTGTCTTCCATCCCTTTCCTCACCACATCGCCGAGCTGCAGCAGCCCCGGACTCTGGACAATGGTGATGGTCGTCACCTCAACTCCAACCTGCTGCCGGATCCAGTTCCGCACCTCCATCGCCACAAGTGAGTCAATTCCCAGCGTCTCGAGCGGCTTGTCAAGAGGTAAACTCGCCTCGTCCTTGATCAAAAATTTGGCCAGTGCTGACGCGATGGCCTTAGCAATCACCTCGGTCCTCTCTTCAGCCGTCAGTGTCGCAGTGGAGAGCTGCGATTTTAAGCTGGCGCTCTTGCTGCTGTTGCCATCAGTGGCAGACGCCGAGGACTGGTCTGACCGTTCGTGGTTGTAGTACAGCGACATGCGGGCATCATGGCGCCAAGCAGCAAGGTTGTGCGGCGATGAGATGGGGATGGTGGTGACGAGACCGAGGAGGATCTGACTGGGGTTTTGGTAGATATGGGCCGCGCCATTCTTCTGGTCTTTTGCGGGAGGGGCCGAGCGTTCAATGGCCAGCAGCAGTGTGTCAAGGAGCTCTTGCTCACGGACAGGACGCATGACGGTTTTCTCTAGGCGCTCAAGCAAGCGGGTGTCTCGAGCAACAAAACCGACGTCGGCCATGACACCCACGTCGATGACGGAAGCTGCAAGACCAGCCTTGTGCCGGTACTGGACAAATGCATCAAGGAAGGTGTTGCCGGCGGCGTAGTTCGCTTGTCCGTTGTGGCCGCCGAAGCCAGCGTACGACGAGAAGAGAACGAAAAAGTCGAGCTTCTCGGCGAGATTGGCGGTGGCCTGGTGCAGATTCCAGGTTCCGTTGACTTTGGGCTCGACAGCCACGTTCCAGTCCTCATATGACATGTCACCCAGACCGACGTCCCGCAAAACCATGGAGAGATTCAGCACACCGGCGACAGGTTTGTTGGCAGGTGCCTTGTCAACGGCGCGCTGGACATCCTCGGCTACGCAGACACTCCCGGCAACAAGATGCACCCAGCAACCCTGAGACTTGAGTTCCTCCACGAACCCGGCGGTCTCAGGGCTTAGCTTTGCGCTTCTGGAGAGGAAGATCAGGTTTCGTGCACCATGCTCGACCATCCATGTGGCGATGGATCGTCCCAGACCACCGAGACCACCGGCAAAAAGATAACTCCGGTCGGCACGGAATTTGGGTGTAGGCTTGGGCACCAGAGACTCCAGCGCAGTCGGATCCTCGGGAATGGTGATAACGATTTTGCCAATGTGACGGGCCGTCTGCATATGCCTGTATGCATCTAGAATCTTGTCGGCAGGATACACAGAGTCAATGGCCGGGCCTGCAATTTTCTTGGTGCGGACGAGATCAACACAGCGCCGCAAGAGGTCAGCCGTCTTGCCGGGCTGCAGTTGGGAGAACAGCCGCAGTTCTAGGCCGATGAAGGTGCGGTTCTGCTCGAACGGTTCCATGGGAAGCTTGTTGCGCCGCAAAAAGTCACGTTTACCAATCTCGACCATGGTTCCAAACTCGGCAACGCAATTCCATGAGGCATGAAGAAGGTCCCCTGACAGGGAGTTGAGGACCAAGTCCACACCTCGGTTGTTGGTCGCTGCCTTGACATCCGGCAGGAAGGAAGCGTCACGAGAATGGAAGATGTGGGAACGAGGGATACCGTAGTTGTCCATCAGGTATTGTGTCTTTTGCTCCGAGGAGACGGTGCAGAAAATCTGGAGAAGCTGTCAGCGCTAGGTCCTTTATCTGGGAATTATGCTCTTACCTCGGCACCGATCCATTGGGCGATCTGAATGGCTGCCAGACCAACACCACCGCAGGCCGAGTGAATCAGCACTGACTGGCCCCTCTCTAGCCGCCCCTTGTCGACAAGCGCCATCAGTGCTGTGGCATAGACGCCAGGTAACGCTGCCGCCTGCTCCCAGGTCATGTTGTCATCCTCAATCTTCACACACAGGCCAGCTGGCATTGTCAACATGGTGCTGAAACATTGCATGCCCATGTACAGCACGCGATCGCCCTCTTTCACGTGTCTCACGCCCTTACCGACCGCGCTGACAATACCAGCGCCCTCAAAGCCCATCTCAGAGGGGTTATGTGGCAAGATGCCCAGCGCAATCATGACATCGCGGAAGTTGAGACCAGCCGCCTTGGGCTGGATGAGAACCTCGCCTTCTTGCGGAGCCGTGACGGGCGCTGACACCCAGTGCATGGTGTGCAAAAGGCCGGTGGTCTTGACGTCAATATGCTTGCGAACAGCACGCTCGCCAGCTTGGAGCGCTGCGTCTTGGGCAAAGGATTGATTGGGGGTTTGCCAGTGCAGACGCGGGACAAGAATCTCTCCGTTGGAGATGGCGTATTCAAAATCGGGCTTCGTGTCAGGGAAGTTGACCTGTGGTGTCTTGGCCCGGAGGAGAATTTTGGTGATCCCAGCGGTCGCCACTTCCGGCGAGGTCTCACTATCGAGCTCGACGGTGAAGAGCTTGATCTCCAAGTCATTCCGCGCCGTTCTTGCCAGACCGAGAATCATGGAAGATCGAGGATCGGAGCAGTTGATCTGGGATGCCTGGGTCGCCCAGATCATGGTCCCTTTGAGAGACTTGAGAGTGGCGATCAAGGAGGTAAAGGTCGATTCGGTCATGGCGTGGATCACGGGCTGTTGAAGGTCCAGAAGCGAAATCACGTCGCTGCCTTCTGGGATCTGGGTGGCAGCTTCTGGCCCAAACTGAACCAGAGAAACAAGAATGCCGCGGCTCACCAAAGAAGATTGCATTTCTGACACGTATGGACCATTGGCAGTGTGGACGAGAAGTGTGACGTGGGTAGGCACCGTCTCTCTACTCTGCTTGGCAGCGAGAATACCGGCTGCCTGGTGGTAGGGGACGGCATAATCGAGCACGATGGCTTCTGGCTTCTCGAAACCAGCCGACACAAGCTCCTTGGTCCAGCGCTCAGGGGAGATCCAAGGCTGCTCGGCACGGTTGTCTTCGGCACCAAGCCACCAGCCAGATAAGAATCCCTAGTGGCAGTGTCAATACAGGGTATTCATACGCAGAACGGATTGACTTACCATCACATAGTTGACAAACATTGTTTCAGGGCACAACTCGGACAAGAATAGCCTTCCACCGGGGCTGAGTAACTGGTGGAGGTGTCCCAAAGTCACCGGCAATGACGGTGTGGCATGGATGACATTGGCCCCAATGATCAAGTCGAAGGTGCCAGGAGCAAAGCCTTGCTCGACCGGGTCCTTGCTGACGTCCAAGACTGCATACTCAATGTTTTCATAGGCGGCGAATCGCTTCTGGGCCGCAGTCATGAAGCCCGAAGACACATCCGTGTACCGATAGTTGCCATAGAGGCGCTCGCCATAGGACGATTTCAAGGCCTTGAAGATTTTGGCACTGGTACCACCGGTTCCGGCGCCGACCTCGAGAATTCGAAGCCTGGGAGTCGTGTTGCCAATGAGCCGGATGGCGGCCGAGTAATCCAGCACATCACCAGTGTTGTAAAACTCAGTCAGGACGTTGTCTTCGAGCAGAACGTGCAGAGGATGAGTCTCCCCCTTCACGATCGAGGCGGCCTGCTTGAACAGCCGGTGGATGGCGGTGCTGAAAGCAGCGAAAGTCTCGCCCCTGTTAACTTCAGCGGCAAGCTCATCGATACGGGCCAGTCGTTGCTCGTGGGTCAAGGCTTCCAGATTGGCCTCTTTCGGCACAAATAGATTCTCGCCAGCTTGATACCGCTCCACCACAGCCTGCATCCAGTCGAAGAACTTGGACAGGTGCTCAGGGGACTCATCAACAAGTTGAAGCTGCTCGAGGTGATCGATGGAGCACAGCAGGATCAGCTCCTCGAGAGGATGCCATTCCACCGGCGTGCGTGCAACAGGATGCATGTGTTTGGCGAGATCGGTAAAGTCAGCATGAGGCAGCCATTGCAGCTGAGAGATGATCGGGTGTTCCTCCTGTGAGCCAGCGTCGCCGCTGCTCAGGGCCGAGGTCCGGAAGTCCTTGAGGTGTATCACTTGTTGGCCAGCGCTGTAGGCAGCCAGGTCGCCGACAAAAGCGCCCCGTGACATGTTGCCGGCAAGGTTGGTCTTGACCTGGAGATCCTGGGTGCAGGGGGAGATGATCATTTCCCCGATGAATGTCGGCACAACGAGAGAAGTCATGTTCTTGGCAAGCCCACGGGCGGCGGCGACAGTAAAGACCTGGAAGCAACGGTCAATGACGGCTGGGTGGATCGAGTAGCGTCCGCCATCAGTGACACTGGCTTCGTTGACAGAAACTTCGGCTAGGGCCTTGTTTTCTGTGGTGGATGACGAGATGGCACCAAGTCCCCTGAAGAGGCCCTGGTAGTTGAGCCCCACGCGGTTCATGGTGCTGTACCAGGCATCGGCCGTGACCTTGCGGGGGAAAGGTGCGAGTGGACCAGCATCAGTCTGAAGGTTGACCGATTTGTCAGTTGATGCCCTGGCCTCGCCGGAACAATTTCTTGTCCATCTAGTGCCGTCAAACGAGCTGATGGTGAAGGTATACCACGGTGAGTCTTCGGACGCATCTAGGATGATGGGCTTGAGGGTCGTAACCAGCTCCACGGTCTTGTCCATCTCTAGCACTCTAGCGGCGGCAATTCTGACGTTGCGTAGACTGAATGTTGTCTCTCCGTCCAGCTGCCGCAGTGCTTCGCCAATCATGGCGATGTAGCCGGCACCGGGCAAGACTGTCTGCCCGTTGACTTCGTGACCCTCGAGCCAAGACGCATCTTCCAGTGCGAGAACCTTTCGCCAGGACGGCTCGCTCGTTGTCTCAAACACTCGGTTTCCGAGCAGCTCGTGCGGCGGGTTCTCACGGAATCTCCATTCTCGCGCCACTCTCGGCTCGAACCAGTAGCTGGTGTCCTGCTGCCAAGTATACCGTGGGACATCTCTGATGAACTTTCCAGCAGGGCAGAGGACCTTCCAGTCGACGTGTACGTTTTGCTGGAAGAGCTTACCCGCCGCCTGCAGCAGACTGTCCCTGCACCCCTTGTTTCGAATCAGGGTGCCGACGTGGACATCTTGAGCGCGTCCAACGTCTCTGAGGATCTGCCCAACCGGTCCAGCCAGAGCAGGGTGAGGCCCAACCTCCAACAAGATGAGCTTTTCGTTCTTGTCAACATCTCGAAACGCTGACCGCAAAGCAGTGTTGAAAAGCACCGGGCTTTCCATATTGCGGCGCCAGTAGGAGGCTTCCAGCACGCCGTGGCCGGTGAGCCGTTTGCCAGTGACGGAACTGTACATGGGGATCTGGGGCTCGACTGCCTTTACCCACGGCCTGATCTGGCCCTCGTAGTCCTCACCATATTCGCGCATGTGGTGCGAGTGGAAAGCCTTTTCCACACGGAGCTTGCGCGCAAAGACACTGGGCTGCTCCGCTTTGAGCGTGGCAATGACCTCGTCGACAGCCTCGACATCGCCTGCGATCGTGACGCTGAGCTGGGAGTTGTCACATGCAATGACTGCGCCTGGAACACGTTCAAGGAACGGCGCGACCTCCTCACGCCCGAGTCCAATGGCGGCCATGGCGCCCTTGCGATCTGACTTTACGTTACTCGTGCCTCTGAACGCGGCCGCAGCCATGGCACCCTCGGCTGTGATGGCGCCAGAGGCGTAAGCAGCAGCCATCTCTCCGGAGCTGTGGCCCAGAACCAGGTCTGGCTGCATGCCCCACGACTTGAGGACATCCACCAGGGCGATTTGCAGGGCGATGGTGAGGGGATGGCCAAACTCGGCTTTGTGCACGCGGCTGGACCCTTCGAGGTTGCGAAGCTCTCCCTCGACGGTCCAGAGAGGAGGGTGAGGCAAGCTCTGTAGGAAGCGGTCCAACTTCCTGATGGACTCACGGAACACGGGGTGGCTTTCGATCAGCTCGGCACCCATCTCTGGCCATTGGGCACCCTGGCCGGTGAAGACCCACGCCACTTTGGGGCGGGTCTTGGTGTCGGTGTTGACCACACTTGACGGCTGTAGGGCAGAGGCAGAGAGATCAGATGATACGGCAAATGCGCGGTAGGGTTTGGGCTCCCGGTGGTGGGCCAGCGTGTAAGACAGATCCTTCAAGGTGGCGCTGGTGGATGACGAATAGGTCTCGAAGGCGTCAATTTGGGACTGCAAAGCCGGAGCTGAGTAGGCGGAAAAGAGAAGAAGAGAGGGTTCGTCGCTGTCGTTGAAGGCACGGATGCCATTTCCATTGCCATTTACCGGCACGCCGTTGGTGCTTGCGGTGTAACCTGGAGTTTTGATACCAAATTGACGAAGCGATTCGAGGATAACGTGGGCATTGACACCACCGATGCCGAACGAGTTCACACTGACTCGCTCGGCGCGGCCCCGTGGCCAGGCCTCCACCTCGGTCGGTACATGAAGCTTGCACTCCTCAAACCGGATCTTGGGGTTGGGGACCTCAAAGTTGATGTTGGGTGGCACTTGGTTGTGCTCGAGGGCGAGGACGCACTTGATGATGCTGGTGATACCAGCGGCTCCCTCAGCATGACCGACGTTTGGCTTGACACCGGTCATGATAACGCCGCTCTTACCGAAACACTGGGCAACTGCCTCTGCTTCGATTGGATCGCCGACGGGAGTACCTGTGCCGTGGCACTCCACAATGGCAGTCTCGTCGAGATTCCGAATTCCAGCAGTCTCGTAGGTCCTCCGGATGAGTGCTGCCTGTGCTGTCGAGCTCGGCGTTGTCATGCCCTGGGTGCGGCCGTCACAGTTGACGCCCGTTCCACGGATGACGGCGCGGATGTTGTCTCCATCACGCAATGCGCTGCTAAGTCGCTTGATGTAGATCATATTGATGGCCTCACCACGGGTGTATCCATTGGCAGCGGCGTCAAACGTCCTGCACGTTCCTGTTGGCGACAACAAGCCCTGGTCGTGTAGCGTTTGCCAGGCTGAAGGGGAAAACATCAGACTTGTTCCTCCGACAAGAGCGCCATCACACTCGCCCCCGCGGATGGCCTGGCAGGCCAGGTCCAGACAGACAAGCGAAGACGAGCATGCCGTCTTGACAGTCATACTCGGCCCTTGAAGGTCAAACTCATACGAAACCCTGTTGCCCAGAACAAAATCTCCCCAGGCAGTACCACGGTAACCACCGCGATGCTGTGTTTCCTTGGCGTTGATGTCAAGCCAGTCCTCACCATATGTGCCCACGAAGCAACCCGTGTTGGATCCCCTCCACTTGCTAACACCAGCATCTTCCATGCACTCGTACGCCACCTGCAGCAGCTGGCGTTGGGCAGGGTCGAGCCGTTCGAGCTCCTTCTTTCCGATGGGGAACACGGACGTGTCAAACTCGGTGAGTTGGACATCCTCGAGGTAGTAGGCCTTGTTCTGGGGGATGGTCCCGGGCTTGCCGGCGGGGTGGTGGAAGCCGTCGATGTTGAAGCGGTCTTTGGGGACGTCACAAAGTCCGGATTTCTTTTGGGTGAGGAGGTTCCAGAAGTCGTTGCCGTTGCGGACGCGGCCGGGGAGGCGCATTGCCATGCCGATGATGGCGATGGGCTCAAAGGGGGCGGAGGATGCCTCTAGCATGCTGGGGTTGAGAGGCTGAGCCGCGGGGGGTTCGACTGGAATGGAGCCCATGTTGCTGTAGTTTTTGGGGGTAACGTCACAGGATCTTCGTGTGGTGACAGGCTGTTTGTGAAGGTGTCAGTTTGGGAGTCACGGAGAGGCAAAGGACATCAAGCTATGGAAAAGCAAGAACGGGTATTTTACCTGGTGGGATGTTGCGTGGATCGGGGGGAAAGGCTCAAGTATTGTCCTGCCGAGATGTTGAACTTGGCTTAAGTTGTCAGAACCACGGTGCAGAGCAAGGAAAGTGATATCTCTGTGGGCTGGGAAACAATCTCAAGGCGGCTGAGGGACCGGGCGAAGATAGGTTTATCAATACCCTACATGTCTCACCAAAGGACCGCCCTCCTGGAGACATTAGCCACGCAGCCGGCGGCTTGTCTGTCCCTCTAACTGTCTAAGACAAGACAGCATGACCGCGCAAGTACGGCTTCGCCGTCCAATGTGACTACTCGCCTACAATATCGAGAGGTTACTCCATCGCATCTTCCATTCCCGAATCCACAAGGAGCCCAGAATGGCATTCATTGGTTGACGAACCTGCTGTCAGCTCCCAATGAGAAGAAGCGAAGTGCTTTCCTACGTCCTGCAAGCACCCAAGGCTTGGCAACTCGAAAGTTTCTGACAAGGCTGCATGGACGCGTCTTTGGGCCCGGAACTCCTCCAGCTGCAGGGTTCCAAGTCCATCATGCACATGCACGGCGGGAAGATCCCAGATGTCAGCCACGTGTTTTCGAAATAAGCTTCCTGCGGCGTAATGGTATGGCTCTGCAATGTTTATTGGCCGGAATGCAAGGGGTGAGACCCCCGGGGTGCACAAAGACGGCCGACGGTGACAAAAGTACCACAGAAGCACTTTCATACAAGGCGTGCTGAGACATAATCGCCGAGCCGCTATTTCGTGGCGGTCAAGAAGTGAATCCTTCGGAGATTATTATGCTGACATTCCCTGCCTCCCCCACACCAGCCTGGGGCACAGCAGTGTCCATTTTGACAGGCCCCGGATACTTGCCGGGAAGCGAGATTCTAGAAGGGTGGGATGGGTCGAACGAGGCTCTGCCCATGTAGGATTCTAGAATGTGGTGAGATTTGCTGCTGGGTTGTCGCTCACTGTAGGCTGATGATGGGGCGAGGGGCTAAGGGCTGTGGATTCTTTCTATTGTTATTCTCATGAGATCGAGCATGGCTCTCACATGCGCATTCCAGTGTCTCTAGTATTTGTCCTGCTACACTTTGCAGCAAATTCTTACAGAGTCTGATTTTTTGGCACCAATTGACCATTGATACTAGCAAAATGGAGCTCTTGAACAAAATCACTCGTGTCCTTTCTGTGTCACTGGTAGGCTTGCTTGCTGGCACTGCCATTTGGGTACGCGATGACGATCTCCTCAACGAAAGTCTGTCTATGAACAAAAGAAGAGGATGCTAACCCGGCTCTCTACCTAGCTGTTCTACACCATCGTCTACCGCTGGTTCTTCCACCCTCTCGCCAAGTACCCCGGGCCATTCCTGGCCAAGTTCACAAACCTCTACGCCGCCTATCACTCATGGAAGGGCGACATCCACAAGGACATGTACCAATGCCACCTGAAATACGGTGATCGGGTTCGGTATGCTCCAAACAGAGTCACGATCAACACTGCAAACGCCCTAAACAGTAAGCCTTCTGTGTGGGTCTGAGACATACTGGTGAGAAGATCTAACTGAAATGCGAAAATAGCCATTCACGCCCACGGCAACAACGTCAAAAAGTTTGACGGCTACAAGGTCCTCGCCGCAAACGCGCCCAACACCTTGACACTCACCGACAAGACGCTTCACGCCCGTCGTCGCCGTGTCATCAGCCAGGCCTTTTCCGAAGCCGGACTCCGGCTGTTTGAGCCTGCTATCCGGTCTAGGATCGACCGGTTCTACGATGTCATCCGCAGTCACAACTCACCTGGCAGCAAGTGGACTGATCCCTGGGACATGGCCGTTCAGTGTATGCCCCCCCCCCCTTCTCCATCACGTTACTGTCCATAACTAACCCCCCTTTGAAGTCAACTACCTAACCTTCGACACCATGACCGCCGTCGCCTTCGACGCCGACTACGACCTCACCACCTCCCCCAAGTACCGCTACATCGTCACCGCCATCGAATCCGCCAACCTCCGCCTCGGCGTCATCTCCCAGGCCCTCGAGCTGACAACCCTCAACCTCGACCGCCGGCTCTTCCTCTCCTCGGCCATCGCCGCCTGGACGTTCGGCAAGTTCCTCTACAAACTCCTTCGCACAAGGCTAGAAGCAAGCAACACGGGCACAAAAGACATTTTTTCCTTTCTGCAGCAGTGCCGTGACCCTGACACGGGGGAGCCGTTGAGCGATACCGAGCTTAGCACCGAGACAGCGACGTTTGTTGTTGCGGGGAGTGATACAACTGCCACGACGCTAGCGGCTACGGTGTATTACCTGACTGGATCCCCACGGTGCTACAAGCGGGCGTGTGAGGAGGTCAGGGGTGTGTTTGGGGGTGGGAGTGAGGAGATAGGCTTGGGACCGAAGCTGAATGGGTGTGTCTTTTTACGGGCGTGTATTGATGAGGCGTTGAGGCTGTCGCCTCCGGGGGGGAGTGCGCCGTGGCGGGAGGTTGATATTGGGGGCGCGAGGATTGATGGGGAGTTTTTTCCACAAGGGTGTGAAGTTGGGGTGCCGGTTTATGCGATGCATCATCATGAGGGATACTGGGAGGAGCCGTTTAGGTATTTGCCTGAGCGCTGGCTGCGGTCGGCGGGTGATGGTGATGGTGCAGCGAATGCGGAGAAGGGTAAGGAGAAGAAGAGGGCCTATGTGCCGTTTAACATGGGGCCGAGGAGCTGTGTTGGGAAGCCGTTGGCTATTGCGCAGATGATGCTGGCGCTGGCGGTGTTGTTGAGGGATTTTGATGTTAGGAGGGAGGGGCAGGGGGAGGAGTGGTGGGAGGTGGAGCGGGAGGGGGAGACGAGGGAGTATGAATTGAGGGAGCATATTACTAGTTCGAGGACCGGGCCGGTGTTGAGGTTTAAGCCGAGGGTTTAGCGGCTTGGAGGGTGATTTTCGTTGTAGCTAGGTACCTATCTGCCTAGAGATTTAGGGCAATGAAGTAGATCAAAAGCAGAGAGTGTGTAACCAGATCTGACTCTGTATAAAGTGACACTTGATGCATTGTTTGTTTGGCGGGCAAATAGGTAGACATCAACACCTGATGCTTGAAAGCAGTTAGTTCTAAAATGTCACGCCTATTCCTTTTTTTCCTTCCTTCTTTTAGTCATGCAAGGTACCGTATGTACCTGTCTACTGCTTTGTTATGCCCTGTATGAATATCGCCCCCAGCAAGGTAACTGTGGTGTTCCGTGATAAACATCAATTGACTCGCGGAAGAAGAGAACATTGTATCGCGATAAAATGAATACTTTTCTGTGTGGGCTAGTGACTACCTAACTCCGGGCTTCTGACCCAGATTTGTCCGTGCCCAGATGACAAACCTGTCAAGCGTGTCCATTCACTCCAGTGGGCTCACCAACTCTGGCCAGCCACCTAAACCTATCCTCCGTCTTACCTTTGTAGATATCATCAATCAGACTAGAGAGGAGCTTGACAACAGGCCCCGGCTCACTGCCATCATCTTGGTAAACGAACCGATCCCCAGTACTCTTCCTAGTAATCGACTTGATAGGCACCATCGTCACCCCCGTTCCACAGGCCAACACCTCGGAAAAGCGCGGCAACTCCTCATATTTGATCTGGACTCACTGTCAGCCAAACATCAACCTCACGGCGGGATCAAAATGGAGTTTAACATACCGCCCTCTTCTCCACCGCCCACCCCAAACTCCTCGCCAGCTCCTGAATACTCTCACTCGTGATACTCGGCACAATATTCTTGCTATCCGGCACAACCAACCTGACCCTTCCATTTCCACCGTCATAAATACCCACAAACCCAGAAGTAGAAAACTCCTCAATCTCACTCCTCGTCTGACTATCCAAATGCAGCGTAATCGGAAACCCCTCCGCCTTGGCCTTCTCACTCCACCGCATAACAGGCGCGTAATTCCCACCCACCTTGCCCGCCCCGACCCCCCTCGGCGCAGCACGATCAAACTCATCCAGAATCAACGCATCAATGGGTTTCACGCCATGCAGCGCCAGGGTAGGGGCTACAAACACGCAGAGGAGGTACTCGTCCGTGGGACTGAGCTGGAACCACGGCCCAGACCCAAAGACGAACGGCCGGACGTATAGCATGGCATTGGTGCCGTGAGGGGGGACAAGATCAGCGTTCATCGCGACGGCTAGTTTGACGCATTGGAGGAAGTGCGATTCGGGGACGGGCTGGATGGAGACGAGCTCGGCTGATTGGTTGAGGCGGGCGGCGTGTTGCTTTGGGCGGAGGATGTGGACTTGGTTGTCGGGTCCGCGGAAGGCTTTCATGCCCTCGTAGATCTCTTGGCCGTAGTGGAAGACGGTGGCGAGGCCGTGGACTTTGAGGTAAGGGTCTGTGATGAATTCCGGGGCGGACCACTGGCCTGTTTTTTTGGACCAGCGGGATTGGATGTGGCCGTTTGGTTGGGTGAGGGCCATGGCTGGGGAGGTCCAGTCTGTGTTGTTAGTCAGTATGTTTGGGGAATTAATGGTGACGGGGGGAGGGAGTGGAGGGTCTTACCGATGTCTTCGCGGGCTTTGGGTGGGAATGCCATCTTTGGCGAACGTGATGTTAAGGCAATGTGTGAAACCAGCAGGAAGATTGTTTTCTGTGGGTAGATTCAAATGTGCAATATTGCAACATGAACAGTTTACATGTTACAAAATTCGACAGGAGGTGCATTTAACTCCTTGAGGCTTGCAGACGCCTCTTTAGGTGGCCATCGGCTGTGCGAGTAAGATACCTAAGGTAGCGTATTATTTGCTCATGCATGGAGCATGTGGGAACAAAAGACCGAACCAGAGTGCGTTGTGCATGCCAGAGGTCACTAACAGGGATCGGACTATAACTGCATCGGAGCATATTCAAGAAGGAAGGCTTGTTAACATCCCTTCTCGTTTGGCGAGGTCGTCAGCTTGCGCACCAATGCGGCACGGCGGGTATGAGTTGCCGTAGGAGCAATCAGTTTTGGTATTATTGGACCCGCTAACAGGCCACAGCTGGCACAGGCTCTGGCTTACACCCAACACAGCAGACTGGTGAGCTCCAGGGGATTAGAACATGGCGCTTTCAACCGCACAATGAACACTTTAGATATGTATTAGCTAAAGTGATTTTGGTTTTTTGGAAAACACCGCATAGAAATAAGAGTGATTAAATGCGCAGATATCGTATATCAAATGAATGTTAGAAGTATGTGGTAAATCCCGCAGTCTGCTTGCAACAAAAGAAAGTCGATTCCCATTATCATTCCCTCCCCCCTATTACCCCTATTCCTCTATTTGGACCCACTTGACCTCTTCTCAGCATCCGACTCCACCCCCTTCTCAACCGTCGCCTTGGCAACAGGACTCGCCCTGTTCTCAGCCCTAGCCACCAGCGCCTTGACCTCCTTATCCACCTTCCCCGGCATCTCAATATGCGGCACGTGTGTCTTGCCCTTGGAGCGCTTGTAGCTAAACCATTCCTTGCGTCCAGGCTCATTCATAAAGTTGCGGTGCAAAGCTTCGTACTCGGTCGTGTCAGGCTGACTGTAGACGTGATGCACAAGCGGAGGATCCTCAAGCGCCTTCAGCCTCTCAAACGGCGTGCCCCATCTCCCATATGCTTCTTGAATAGTCCTCGCAGACCGAGACCAAGTCTCGTAGCCAAAACCGCCCATGTTCTTGAGCCCCTGCGCCGCAATCGGGATCTTGGGCACCCCCGAGCCCCATGACTTGAACAGCGCGAGGATGGTGGCCCGCCACTTTTGGGGATCTTGCATCCCGGCCAGAGCGGTCGTGAACTGCGGCGAGAGCGGTGTCATGTTGAGGTCGAGCATCAGCAGCGCCGGCATTCTTTCCCGTCCGACCATCTCGGCGAGTTCGATGGCGGCCCAGGAGCCGTGGGAGGCGGAAAGACAGATGAATTTGTCTACGCCGAGGGTGTCCAGAAGCGCGAGGACGTCACGGGCGTGGTCGGTGAAACCGAAGTCCTCGACGGGATCACGGTTGGGGCCGTGGCCGCGGAAACAGACGGAGATGACGCGGTGATGGAGCATCAGGTAGGGTGTGAGGTCGGACCACCCGCGGTGGTCCTGGGCCCAGCCCGAGAACGTGACGATGGCTGGGCCGTCGTGGACATAGCCGAAGTCGGTGAAGGAGATTTGGTGGCCGTTGATGGTTTTGGTGTAGAGATAGCCGTCTGGCTGGAACTTGGAGAACTTGGCTGGGTTGGGGAGAAGCCAGGATAGGAGGCTCATGGTGGGCTATGGTGCGAGAGCTTCTTGCCAGTGGCTTTCCAAGACGTGGTTCAATATCGACCCGGGATGGTTTGGCACCAAGCATGCAGCAACGAAGGAGAAAAACAATGATTGCAGCCAAAGTGTGTACAAAAGGAAAACAACCGCCCAAGTTCAAGACATCAGGGACTGTTCACTCTGAAATTTCCATGGAGCAGGCTGTGACACTGACCTCTCACACATCAGCCCATTCACCATGCGGTCCATGGCCAGGGATTTCGACTCCTCGCAAAAAAGGAAACGAACGATTCCACTGTGCCGCTTAAGTCCATCAGCATATGCAAGCATGTAGGTACCTTTTAAGCCCCGACACCAATCATATTTTCGCCTTGGCTGCTCGCATATTCGCCGAGCCTATCATATCACGCCCCTTGCCGATGCAAAAGCCCGCTGCAGATTCCGAAGCCACCTTGCAGCTCAGCCTTAGCGCCTTAGTCCTTCGCTGCTCAGATAGATATCCGGTTGGATGGGGGAATGGTTCGAGCGAACTGGCACGAAAGTGGCACATGGGTTTTGATCATGTCTACCTGGAGCTGACTCTCTCAGTGTCATTCGGAGTCCACGAGATGATTAGGAGGTAGTATCAGTAGCTATTAGATGTGAGTGCAATCCCAGATTGCTTCTAGAACACGTTTTTGTCTTGTGTCTTCCAGTCTTACCAACACGATAATCAGCACTTTGCATCTGCAGTAATATTCTGCTACGGTCGCTTTGCATCACTGCATGCAGTGTACCAATCTGCATACCACCCCTCCTGAGACCCACGTGGTAAGAGCACACTGAGCATGGAGTCGTACGGATCCAAAGCCATGGAGCTGGAGCACCTCCTGCGGACCCTGCCGACTGTCGATCCGAGCAATCTACTGAGATGGGCCCTGCTGGCTGGCTCGACGTTTGTTGGATACTTGATTGTCCGCCACAAGGGTTTGTGGATGCTAGAGGTCTGTAACTAGAGCAGCTTTCTAGGTATCTTGTCGTGCAGGCATTGAATCAGGCTACTAACAAAGCGGCCATAGATCATCATCCACACCATCGTATCCATTCTCAACCCTGGAGTCCTGAGCCGTGGAAAACCAATCTCGGGCCCGCGATGGACAGTTCCCAATGGGCAGGTCATCGACAAGCTCCTGAACGGCATGGCCAAGTCGGCAGAATGGAAGAAATACGGTCCCGTGTACCGGATCTGGGCCGGACACCACCCTGAAATGTTGGTAGCAAATCCCATTGAAGCGTTCAAGTGAGAACCTGCTAACCTAGGCTGGTCCAAAGCGTGATCACAACTCCAGAGGACCTCAAGGTCTTCCATTCTGACTCGGATAAGCACGGCAAGCCACGCTTCCAAAATCTCGGGTGGTTTGTAGGCCAGGTTCTTGGCCGCTGCGTCGGTCTCCTCGAGGGTGAAGAATGGAAGCATCGCCGTACCGTTTTTGAGCCTCCCTTCCGCCACGCAGCAAGCATCGCCCGCATGGACATCACCGAGAGCGAGGCCAAGAAATTCGTGCTGAACCTCGGCCAGTTGGCGGCAGCGGAAGAGGTGGCTGATGATATTGGTGTCAAGTCATCGGAAATCACCCCTAGCAAGTTTACGCTGCATGCGGTATCGGCGTTTATGAAGTTCCCATTCTATCTGACAGCTGGGGTGGTCTACGGTGAGATGTCCGAGGCAGAAGAGGTGGAGCTCTGGGATCTTGCGCAGAAACACATGGCGCTGCTGCCGTACTTTGTGATTGGCGGGCCGTATAGAGTCGCTGCTGGCAGATATGTTGATAGGAAGGCGTTCCGGAAGCTCGACGAGTTTGTTAATGGGTGGAGGGAATGCCATGAACGGATGGTGGCGACAAGGAGGGCTAAAGGGATCAGAGTCCCGCTTGTGGAGTACTGGGAGGAGTACGAGGCTGGGAAGATTACACTTGATGAGGTCAGACTGCTTCTTTTGGTTCTTATGGATGATATGACAGCTAACTTTGATCGTTCGATAGTTGTTGCACACCATGGACGAAATGCTCATGGCCAATCTCGACGTTACGACCCATGTTCTGACATGGTGCATCACGCTCATTGCCGACCACGCAGACGTTCAGCGAGAGCTTCGAGAGGAAATCGCTGCCAACAAGTCAAACCTCAATGAGTATCTCGCCCGTAATGATACCCACCTGCATAGATGCTTCTACGAGTCGCTCCGTCTGCGCCCTCTTGCCGTGTTCAGCATCGGCGAGAGTGCCCCATCGGTCAAGAACTTCCACGGAGTATTAGTCAAACCAAATGTGAGCTCTTCCAACACACAAAGGGATCAATTCCTCCACGTTGAAAGGCCTTTTGCTGACATAAGTCTTTTAACAGACCATGGTGGTGGTTGATGTTCTTGCCATCAATGTCCGCAACCCCTTTTGGGGTCCCGATAGCGAGTCATTCAACCCGAGTCGATTCAAGACCATCAAACAGTCTGATGTAAGTCCACCCTCCCCGGAGAAACACAGATGTCGCAACTTTGCTAATTTGTCGAAAATAGCTGCGATACAACTTGACAGTGTTTGGTTTTGGCCACAGGAAATGCCTGGGTCAACACTTCGGTGCCCACCTGATCAAAGCTGTGGTGGCACATCTGTTTGACCAGTACGAGGTCCTGGTGACGGATGGACGGAAGGCCGATGGCGATTATGTCATTCACAAGGACTCCTGGGTGCCTATGGCAGATGTTCGGGTCCAGCTGAGCAAGCTGAGCAAGGATTGAAGGTTTCTAGGTAAAGTAGCTACCTGACATAGATAGACGGCGTAGACTATCCAAGTATTGTTGTTGTAATTGAAGATAAATCATGTTTGCTACCCCCTGTTGCCACTATCAAGTCGTCTATTTATTTGCCCAAGTACCCGTTCTTCCGCCAATAATCAACATAGCGGCGAATTGTGGAAGCATCAACTGAACCCATGCGACGGAGCGTGTCAGAGTACCTCCTTGCCGACTCGGTTCCTAAAGCAACCTGCCCACAAGCCACCGCCCGGAAAGAATGTTCAAAGAAGGAGTACAGCCCGCTCACAGGATAAAGCTCACTGTCTTTTCCTGCAGCCACCTCCCCTTGCACTCTCTCCATCCACTGACCAAACGGAGCGGAGTCGCGAATGCCCAACTCCTCTCCGAACAACTGGATCACCTTCTCCCAATCCTGACGCACCGGATTTTCCAAGTGCAGAACCAGCGGAAGCTCCCTTTCTGACGAGACAAACTCAACCAAAACCTTCGCCGCATCATCTACCGGAATCCAAGAAAGTCTTCCACCAAACTGAGGCATTGCCCCCAAGCTCTCCGCAGTCTTCAACAACATGGGAACCTGCTCCTGAACATTCCACGCTCCACTCCGCCTAGAACCAGCTATCTGCCCACACCGAATGAAGCTAATCTCCAGTTGACCAGCATACACCTCCGCCGCCCCCTCCAGAATCAGTTCACAGCACAACTTCCCGTCAGCATACCCAATCCCGCACGACGCCGCAGCCGGCAACACCAACTCCTCCAAGATTTCCTGTCCAGGTCTCTCAAGACCAATCCTAGCAACCGCAGCAATAGACGAGACAAAAAGAAACCTGACCTTCCCCTGACCCTCACCCAGCGCACCCAATTCCACCAAACTCCGAAGAAATCTAAACTGGTACTGGAACGACCGTAGCTTCATCAGATAATTCATTGGCCAAGCCGCATGCACGATATGCGTGACTCTAGCCTGGACACCAGCGTACACCACCGGGGCCACCCCTAGTTTCTCAGAAGTCGGATCGACTTCCAGTGTCGCCACTTTAGCCCACTCTGCCTCTTCGAGCTCAATCCCACGAGAGCGGAGAATTGTACGTTCAAATTTCCCACCACCTGGTGTCGGAGGCGCATTGGTGCCCTTTTCCTTGCGGATCAAGCAGATGATTTGCTTGACTTGAGGTCGCCGGGCCAGGTCGGCTAGGATGTGAGAGCCGAGACTGCCTGAGCTGCCGGTGAGGAGGACAACGGCGTTGTTCCAACTGGTAGGCTGTTTGTCCGCCAGCGGCTGACTTGGTACCGTCACGGCGTTGAGTTCAGCTAGTTCTTGCACTTCTTCTGCTGCTAAGGCGAGGAGTTGGTCCTGCTCTGGGGGAGTGAGGGAAGGGTTCCGTATGGCTGCTGCCATTTCTCGGACTGAGTGATTGACGTAAAAGAATTCCGGCGTGAAGATCTTCGTCACGTCGACATTGCGGAGGCCTTCCGTCTTTTGAGCAGCAGAAACTAGAGCGCGCCGCAGCTGCAGGATTTGAAGGGAGTCAACCCCCAGGTCAAACAAGCTGTCCTCTACCGTCCACTCCGGAAGCGAGCCCGAAGACCTACTGCGGCTCAACGTCTTGGAAATAAGCTGTTGGAGGCTTTCCTCCAGCGTTTCCAACTGAAGTGGCTCCGCTGAATCGGCCGCCTCCTGCTGAAACCTCTGATATACGGCGTTTATCTCCTTTTCAAACAGCGCATACGTCTCTTTGCGGGCAATGGACCCCTTATCTGTCCTTGGAACGACGGTGCCCTGTGGTACAATTACCACCGCGGCAGGCGATGGCACGCGCGCGAAAGCGTCCATCTTCTCCCCGATCGCCTGGACAACAGGCCACACCTCATCACGAAAAGCAGCCTGGTCCTCGGCCGAGAGCGGTACTTGCGGCTCGATAATAACCCCAACGTGGAATTGATTCTCCCCAAAAACAACCGCTGACTTAATCCCGGGAAACTCCCCAAGCTCAGTCTCCAGCGCAACCGGATTGGCTTTTTCTCCCGTGGCCAACACAATAACATCATCATCCCTCCCAACAGCAGCAAAGTCAGTTTCTGGGTATCGCTCATTTCTCATCAGCTGATCCGGGATCGTGAACCCCTCCGTGCTGCCAGCAGGATGAGCCCAGACGGTAAGACGGTACCGACTTCCTCCATCGGGCCCCCTGACAGGCAGCTCGTCAATCTCGAATTTAATATCCGATCGCAAACGAAAGTACTTCCAATCATACCCATCCGTCGGTGCAAAAACAAGTGACAAATGGCCTGTCTCGGTGGTGCCGTAAAAGTTGAGGAGTTTGACGCCTCCTGCTGCGAGCCGGTCACCTACCCCAGCGCCCAACATGGCCCCGCCCGTTCCGACAAAGTCCATTGGTGCCAGGGCCTTGACCCCTTCATTGTCAGGGAGGCTGGCCATGTCGTCTAACAGGAACGGCACCGTCATCATTGACCTCGGTCTCATCTCCCTGATCAGCTTCAAGATAGATCCCGCGTTGGGAATTCCGTCGCTGGGGGGGTAGAGCGTTGTTTTTCCTGCTGACATGGACAGGCCAGGCGCGACGAGGCCAAAGCCGTGGAACAAGGGGAGCGTGGACAGGTTGAGGCCCTGGGCCTGCTCCTCCGTGTCAAATTTGTGGCAGTTGACTGCGAACAGCAGCTGGCGGTGGGTAAGTGGGATTGGCTTGGGCAGGCCGGTGGTTCCTGATGAATGCAGAAGGAGGGCTACACTGTCGACGTCTTCGGGAGGTGAAAAGACAGGCTCGGAGTTGGGGTTTGCGCCTTTCTCGTAGTAGTGTCCGTACGGGTTTGCAACGAGAGTGGTGATACCTCTGGCAGCCAGGGCAGCCAATGCGGGTTTTGCTATCTCGGCGAGACGGGGGGAGACAAGGAAGGAGGTGGCTCCTGTCTTTTGGAGGAGAGCGCCGATTGCGGCCGGGGGTAGGCGAGGAGACAGGACGAGGGGCTTGGGATTGTATTAGTTGGCGGTTTCATTATCAAGGTAACCTGCTCGGGGTGAATGGGAAGAGACCTACCACAATACCCATGGCCATGAGAGCAAACTCGTGCAACACAAGCCCAAAATCACTCTCCATAAGCAGAGCAACCGGCGCCATCTTGGTGACTGAATCTGGTATCACTGCTGGACCCAGTGGCAGGTTGCCCTTGAGCCAACCGGCGCACCTCGATGCGGCGACTTTGAACTCGCCATGGGTGATGGTGTCGTGCGGAGCGGTTGATTTTGCCTGGATGCAGAAAGGGTGCGAGGGATTGCTGAGCGCGTTGAGGTCAATGAGCTCTGGCAATGAATGCAAACACCCGCTGAGTCTGTCAGGCGACGCATAGTTGAGCACCGCCCTGATGAAGGGCTTGACTTCGGGGGCGTTGGAGGTGGGTGTCATGGCGGCTTCTTCTTCAGTTCACTTGGAAGGTTTGCTTCAGTCGAGAAGGCAAGATGTATAGAGTACCTACCTAGGAAGGTCCAGACGGAAAAGTTGCAGGACATTTACTATACTCGGAGAATTGCTCCTTTTTTACCTACCCAAGGCAGGTATTCTTGGCTCTTCCCGCGGTTTGCGTGTCGGTGGATTTTCCTGCGTCACCCGCCGGGCCCAGTACCAGGACAAGAGTGGCTTCGGAGGTTTTCTGCGGCTTCCAAATCATGTTTAAACCCCCAACAAAGCTACAGCCTTTGGATATTCAGCCTACAAACCCCTCATCTACTCTTTCTTCTCCCTTCATTCACAAAATGGCACCCCCCACCAACCCAGAAAAACAACCCCCCAGCATCCCCTCCTACACCCCACCCACATCCTTCCCCCTCTCCCTCATCCCCTCCTCCTGGATCCCTTTCGCCGAGCTCATCCGCCTCCACCAGCCCCACGGGTTATACATGACATACTTCCCCAACCTCCTCGGCCTCCTCTACGCATCCTGCGCCCACCCCTCCGGCCCCATCCCCCCGCTCAACCTCGCACACTCAGCAGCCAGCCTACTACTATGGACCTTCCTCTTCCGCAGCGTAGGCTGCGCATGGAACGACATCATCGACCAAGACTACGACCGGAAAACAACCCGGTGCAAGAACCGCCCCCTCGCCAGAAGAGCAATATCCACCCCCTCCGCATTAGCATTCACACTCGTGCTACTGTTACTAAGTTTAGCATCACTTGAGGCCCTCGTCATTGGTAATACCCCAAGCAAAAACGACAACACCAAGACAGCCATCCGAATGCTCGGCCCTTCACTGCTTGCCCAGGCAGCCGTGTATCCCTTTGGAAAACGCTTCACTCACTTCGCGCAGGTGGTTCTCGGGACGACGCTCGCTACGTCGGTGCCGTTGGCGGCGTACGCGGTTGGGGTGCCGGCGCTGGAGGGGGAGTTTCTGCTGCCGACGGGATGTTTTGCTGGTGTGGTGGTGCTGCTGGTGGTGTTTTACGATGTGGTGTATGCGAGGCAGGACACGGCGGATGATCTTGCCAATGGGGTGAAGGGGATGGCGGTGAGGTTTAGGGATCATCTTGAGGTGTTGTTTGCTGTTGTGACGGTGGGTATTGTGGGCTTGGCGGTGGTGGCCGGGGCTGGGTTGGGTGCTGGGAGGGGATATTATCTCTTTTCGGTGGGTGTGGTGGGTGTGGTTTTGGTTTTGGTGGTGGCGCGTACGAGATGGGGATTTTTGTCGAGTTGGCAGGGGAGTGGTGGGTGGTGGTATGCTTTTGCGGTGGGTAATTTGATGCTTGGCCTTGCTGTTGAGGATTGGGGAAGAAGGCAGGTTCGGGGGATAGTCTGAGGGCAGGCAAGAACAGCAAGACGGAGCTGCTATACGGCGATGTGGTAGAAGAGATCATAGATTTTAAGATTGCAACAATCATGGTCAAAACAATTCAATAAGCCCAGGGCAGTCACAAAGACATGTTTATTTTCTGCTCTAGACACTTGGTCATTCTGATCAGCTGCTCCTCGCGCTCCTTCATCTCACCGAACGCCTTCCCGAGCAATCCATCACCCCTGTCCTCTTTCCCTTTGCTGGAGGGCGAGCTCTGCTCACATGTGGATTTCCTCTCTGTGAGTTCGTCCAATGCGTTGTTGAGCCGGCCAAGCAAATAGGTCACCGTCCGGAGAGCCAAAGATGCCTCGAGAAGAAGACCAACCTTGCCCACCACAGGGCCGTCCCGCGGCACATCAGACTGAAATCGTGACCACAGTTTGTGCACTGAGATTTCAAACAGACGCAGGATTTGGGTGTAACATGCCAACAGTAGAAACACCACAGCTGAGTTGGGGGCCTCGGCTAAACCCTGCTGGGTTGGAAAAGGGCTTGTCCAAGCTGACGGGAGATTGAATTCCATTGTATCAGCATCAGTGCGGCTGACGCAACAAGCAGAGTCGGCACATGACTCTGCGATGTCCCCGTTTCCAGGGGAGCAGGAAGAATCATGTGCGTAGTCGGAAGCTGTCGGAAGGGATTGGGAAGAACGAATGAAAGTAGCGGCGGACCGGGCAATGTCGATAAGCTCGCCGCAAAAACCCACAATGCCGTCGAGGACTTGGTGTTCGTCAATGCTGCCTGTTATTGCGAGCATAATTCTCCCGTTTAAATCGGAGAGCTGGTGATAACAGGAAGTCGTTGAAAATGAGGTTGCCGGTATGGGTTCCAGCTCGAAAGCGATTCCGACCGGAGGCTCGACCGTCATGGGGTCGGTGAAGAGTGGCTTTGACGGAACTGACCAACGAAACTCTTGATGTGAGTCACCGAGCCCGCATGTTGCACTCTCAGAATCCAAAATGTAGAATGAAGGTGAGGTAACATCTTCGTGTGTATCAAAACTCAATATCACAGACTCTGGGGTTGTCTACGAAACGCGGTGTTAGCACGGTTGACTAAAACGCCAGGCATTAACATCACTCTATGACCAGGCTCTGCATGGTGAAACCTACATCTGTTGCGGTCAGAACATCATCTCTTTCATTCTGAAAAGAGTGGTGCGGCGTCTCCGATCTTGGCGACCCACTGCCTGCAGGCCAGTTGGTGTAGTCCTCTCTCAGGTCCAGCGCCTGAGCAAGGTAAGTTATTTCGCCGTCGGCATCCTTTGCCGAAGTGGCCCGTGGCAGTGACACTGACACTGACGAACGGTGGGCTTTCTTCTTGACTATCTTGGATGGGCGGCCAGCTCTTCCCCGATGACTGACAATACATGGCAAGCCAGCTTTGTCGCATCGGGAACACGGTTTACCCGCATGGCTGCCAGTCTTACCATCCGACTCGGAATTTGATGTTGACCGTGGACATCTCAGCTTCTGGGAGTGGCAGCGATCGCACGCCTGGCGCAAAGGCTGATCCGTGTCTGGACCTGGTGCAGTCTGGTCCATTGCCATGGTCGATCCTGCGTTCGATGGTGTCGTGGCACTTCAAGTCGACGCGAGATACAACTTTGTCAAGGGCTCCATCTACTGACTTTATTCCCTGAATATCTTGTGATAGCTCTCTGGCATGAATTATCTCCTGCCTTGTTTTGCCGTCACTGGGGAACGTTCTTCCTTGGCCCAATTCGCTGTCATCTTCTTGCCCAACACAGACAGTGTTGTGGATGCGGCCCGGTCCTGTAAGAAGCCAAGCCAACCGCCAGCGCTCGCAGACCGGTCCTTTGAATCTGGATATTCTCCGTAAGAGCGCCGAAAGCGGTGTTTCAGCGGCGCAGCGGCTCGCCTGTCGTCAATATCCGCCGAAGAATTTTAAGCTTGTTGCGCCGCTTCTTGACATGGCTAGCGGAATCCTGCGATCTAGAAGGTTACGTATCAGATACACCCCTGTTCTTCTACATCATAGGATTGTAAACCTAAACAGAAGTCCCTCCTAATAACCCAGGCTGTCATTCGTCCGCTCGGCCGGCTGGCTGAGAACGGGGAAGGATGACGGCACGCTCAAGCCACGTGGAGGCCTGGGTGGGACACTACAGGAAGCGGACCAACCAGCAGACAACCACGGTTATCAATATGGTGCAGCGGCTAGGTACATGGATCCACCACGCATTCCTCGGGCGGGCGTTCACCGTGTTTGCCCGCCTACGGATGCCCGCCTAATATTTTGCAAAAGCCACCTCTCCCTGGCCGTCGAGTGGAAACCAATCAAACCCAGCATCCAACGCAGCCATATGATTTGCCAACTCCAGGCCCTTCTGTCGTTGCTCCTCGATCTGTTTCCATGCCACCTGAGCGCCCGAGCCCATCGTCCCCTTCAAGACATCGTCGCTCCCTGACTGCGTGGCAGGAAGCAGCCCGCAGGTGACAAGGAACTCATCTGGCGGAACCGTCTTCCGCCCCTGCTTGATGACATACTTGGAGAGGGAGGTCGCGTAGATGACAGGCCTCTGCTGCGGCGTTCCTGTCGACGTTGTACCAACGTCCTGATCTGTCAACCGAGAGGGCTTCGCCTTATCCGCATCCACAAAGTGGGAGATGAAGTAAATCCACTTGCCATCCCACGACAAAACCCTGGTCCAGATCTCGACCTTGGCAAAGGGGGGGATCTCCTTTTTCCAGTTGCACGTAACCCCACCAAGAGCAGGCAGAACCCGCTTCGGCGAGCCCTTGAGGCCGGCACGGAAAAGGCAGAAGAAGTGGGTGCCGCGGGCGAGGTCGAGGTCGGCCAGATAGGTCGAGTTGGACTTGTGTAGGAGATAGTCGAGGTCGCCAATGGGAGTCGAGATGGTGTAGATGGTCGGCTGGAAGACGGTCCAATGGCCGTCGGTGGATAGAGGCGTAGGGCGGCTGTCGAAATGGTAGTTGCGGAGATATGTGTACAGTATGCGGGCCTGTCTGAGAGGTTAACACACTGTAGGCTGTAATGAGGTAAGCGGCCGGAACATGGCTTACATGCCAGGCAAATGGAAGCGTCTTTGCTGACACCACCGCCCAAAGACCCCACATGAGGATCAAGCCAACACCCAACCACGCAACAAGTCCGGACAGGATTTCCATTCTAGAGACAAAACGTGTTTCTGCGGAGTAGAGAAAGGCTCGGCACCGGTAGGCAGGAAGGAGAAAACAAAGATGTGAGGCAGTAAGGTAGGCGAGGCTGTTTAACAACCTTTGTGGTGCGGACCAAGTCCCTGTAAGCTGACATGGCTACGCAGCATGTCGGCACAGCATGTCGGCGGAAGGATTCAACCGGTGTCGGCCCCGTACCGCCGCAGAATTGACCGTGGCTTCTCACTCTCCTGCAGCTCAATCCACTTCGGTAACCCCACGGGCTTCCCCGTGTCAGAGTTACATGGCAGCCCACGTATCTGTCGAACCAGATCTGTCAGGAAGATGGTACGAGATCTGATGTCAGAAGGCTACCGCCCAGCTGCATCTTGCTATTGGTTTCTGGCTGCACTCGCGGGGCATGGTGCTCTACCCGCCATTTCGGCCACCCAGCTACTACTGTGCAGGTCCTTTCCAAAAGGGCCCGAATACCCCGACTTAGAGGCCGCTTCTAGTGTGTCTGTTCTAGCCATCACACAGAGAGGCGGGTACCGATAGCATGGAACGCCAAGACGCGCTGCAACACTCAATCTCGACTTCCATCTCGTCTGCATCGCGGCTAGATGCTCACCCTGCCAAGAGGCTACGGCTGGCCTGTGATGCCTGTCACAGCTCCAAAGTCAGATGCTCCAGCGAGAACCCGTGTGCACGATGTCGCGACTGGTACGTCTCCGATCTGTCCACATCACACTCTCTCTGTCAATAGACTCACCATGCCTTCTAGTAATCTCGAATGTCAGTACAGCTACATGGGCAAACTAGGCAAACCCAAGGGCAGCCGAAACAAAAAGACACTGGAAAGACTAGCCGCGACAGCACCGAGGGCTGATGATCGCAGTGCAAATTGCCACCCGGAGAGCGCCATGAGCCTCCAGGGCGTCAGCGATATAGACATGTATTCTTCGATGCACAGCAGCCATGGGTTTAGCGACGATGCCATGCAGCAACTGTTTTCCCCGGCCTCGCAGTCACATTCTCGATCACACTCCAGCATCTATCTAGAAAATACCGGATTGACACACCATGAAGCCTTCGCGCTTCCAGCTCAGGGAACCCAAATGGATGGCGCCTTCTTGGCCGTCGGTGCCATGATATCATCGACATCGATGGAAGACTCAGACCATACAGAACAACACGCTTGGTCCATGTCCGGTGAGTACACAGGTAGCTAGCAGAAGCCGTGTTAGTTGGGTCAACGTCTTGCTGACCATAGATGTGCAGATCATTCCCCTTTGAGCGCTACCGATCGACGCCAAGCTGGGCACCCGCACCAGCTTCCGTCAGGGGTCAGCGCCTCGTTCCCGGAATTGGATAACTCTGTGGTCAACAATGACAGCACGTACCGCACAGCAACAAGGGATCGCGGCTTCCACCACCCCAAACGTCTTGACGTAGACCTATCTCTCGGACGATACAGGCCCCCGTCACCCAACCAGCCATCTAACGACCTGGACATGACAATGACCAACAGCCCCTCAGTCGCCTCATCCATCACAGCAGTCCCATCCTGCTGGAGAGCAGCAACCAGCTTGCACAAGGACCATCAACACAGCACCAACAACCACCCCGAAACCAAAAGCAAAAACAACGGCACATGCCAGTGCCTAAAGCAGCTGACCGACCACCTCTGCCACCTCAACGACATTGAGCGCAAGCTCCAGCAAGACCCCATCCGCCTCGACACAACCCTCTCCGAAACCGACGCCACCATCGACTGTGGAGAAAACGCCCTCGACTGCCACCACTGCCGCCTCGACTCCAAAGTCATCCTCCTCATCATGACCCTCTTGCAGACGGTGCTCAACTGGGTCACCGTCGAGTACAAGCAACAGCCACTTGCCGGCAGTAGTCATGACCATCATCATCATCACATGATGCGACGGAGCAAGCCATCATCATCATCATCATCATCACCATCATCTCAGGGAGCAACGATGACAACAAAACGACTGCCCCCTGTGACTGTAGGATCGTGGAAGATCCCCAACCCAGATGCCCAGCTCGTCGTCCTCTTGCTCACGAACCGGGTGCTCACCGGCGCGGATGCAGTCGTGAGCACGCTGCGGTTGAGGATGGACGAGATCAGCCTCAAGGCGAGCAAACAGGGGAATTCTATGCGGAATTGCTACAAGTACATGGACGCCGAGGTGCTGCAGCAGGCTTTACAGAGACTCACGGGGAGTCTGCGGGAGCTGGAGGAGGTGGTGTCTGCTGGTGAGCCGAAGCGATGAGGGTTACGATAGGTTTCTGTACGATGTCAAGGAAGGATTTATATTCCATCATAAAAGGGTAAGAGTCATAAATAAAGCGGGTAGTCAGCATTTAGAGTGCTACGCTATAGGAAAAGAGAGGTTATAGAGTGAGTAGCCGAAAGAAAAATAAAGTTCAATCAAAACTACCTTAGGTACCTAGAAGCCGCAAAAGAAAATTCAAACAGAAAATAGAAATCACTGTATAACAAAAACAAGAACCTAAAACCCCCTCAAGTTACAGAAAAACCTCACCTCTCCAAACACCCCATCAAAAACTCATACCCCGGCAGCACCCCCCCTTCCCACCCCTCCACCCCCGGAGCAAGCCCAAGATCAAAGATATGCCCCCCTCCCTCCACGACCGACATCCCACTTTCCACCCCTCTCCCCTCCAACTCCCGCACAAACTCAACCGCCTTGCCAAAAGGCGCGATCTCATCCCTGTCCCCAAAAACGACATACGTAGGCGTGGTGTAATCCCCCTTTCGCACGTGAGCAAGCGGACTGAACTCCGCTGCCCGAGCTGCATTGGGCTCCGGCAATTCGTCGTGTGATAATGAGTCATCGTTGAACAGAAGCGCCGCACCGTGGGGCTCTTTGATGAGAGCGAGCACCAGCTCAGAGCGTGCATCGCCGGGGCGGAGCCAGCCTAAATTTGTGCTGTCGTTCTTTTGGGGGTCGTGGCTCGTTACCTGAAAGGGGGGGTTAGTTGATCAGTGGGACACGATCGAGAGGTGAGGTTGAGAACACAGCAGCAAAAGCTTACAACATCACACCGTGGCAAGCGCTCCCGGATTGCCTTCAGTGACATACTCCGTGGCGCATACCCCGATCCCATCGTCACCGGCCCTGTTTCAGTCACAGATAATATCAGTACAAGCCTCCATATCACCACTCCAAAAGACGTACCTCCAGTATAATCAACAGGGCAATAAAACCCCAAAATCCCCCTCGGCCCCACCAGCTGATTGTCATTCTCAAGCAACGGTTTCAAACTCCACGCAGTGCTCATTGCCAAAGTCCCCCCCGAACTCCACCCCACAACTACGTACCTCCCCCCGTCTACCTCTATTCCCCTCGTCTTCATGATATTGGGCAGCTCCGTCTGGATCCAGACACACGCATCCCGCACATCCGCCACGGCCCCGTCGATGACGTTGATCTGTGGACAGAGGCGGTAGTCTATACTCAGGGGGAGGATGCCGTTGGCGAGGAGGAACTTGACTTGTGCTGGTCGGATGGCTCGCCTGGACAGCGTCAGGTGCCCGCCTCCGTGGATGAGGAGGGCGATGGGCATGGGAGAATGGAAGCGGCGGTGGGTGGTTTGGTCTGGGAGGTAGATGTCTGCTGGGATGGCGGTGGTTGAGCTGATGGTTTTGTACATGACTGTTTCGATTTTGAAGCGGGTTGTGTCCGGGGTGGTGGGGGATATGAGCCGGGTCCAGTGGTTGTTCATGGATCTATGAGGGAAGGGTTGAGCAGTAGGCTCGTATGGCTCTGAGTCCGGGGGTGTTGCCAGGGGTCGTGTTGAAAAGCTGCTAGCCGTGGAGTCTTCATCACTGCGGGCAACCGAGCTGGGATATGCTTTTGAGCTCCTGGAGTGGCTCTCAGCTGTGCTAATGGGGCGGCACCTTTTGATAAGGGAGCCTACTGTGCCCAAGAGTACATCGTCTGACTGTATCTTGATGCCAAACTTGGCTTGCAACTCGTCCGCGAGTTCCATTGCTGCCAGCGAGTCCAGTCCGAGGTTGCCCATGTTTTCGTCCGGGTTCATTTCCTCTACCGGTACGCCGGTGTAAGCGGAAATGATAGATATGAAAATTGAGCCCCGGTTCTCTTCAACATCACCCGTACAGTTTATACCCGACCGTTCTGTCGAGAAGCCAAAGACCCCCGGTGTTTCCGTTGCTTTAGTACCAAGCAAAAAGTCGGCATTCCCATTGGAATCTGCAACCGTCTGTATCCCATTGGCAGCCTCCAACATCCGCTCCAGCTTTGCCAACTGAATCCTCACGAACTTGATCCCCGTGGCAAAACACACCAGATCTCCCTGCTCAGAAAAGACATAAACCTGACCGACAACACTGTTGGCCTCAATCGCCGAGCACTCAGCATAGACCGACCAACTGTCCAGTTTCGCAAACTCGATGGCCGTTAGAACCATCTTGTCGATGCTCGAAGCAACAAAGACGTCCTCACTGACCGGGCCCAATGGAGAATTAGGGCCGCAATTGATCAGCAGCCCGAGTACCTGGATAAAAGCATCGACTGCAACGGCGTCGAAAACGTCCATCACACTGCTTTCGCCGTTTCCAAGGCCCAGGCTCTCACGGGGAACCTGGACTTGAGCGAGCGCCTCGTTCTTTTCACCGAAAATAATATTGGAGATGCCACGTAGGATATCGCTGTATCCGACTACTCTTGAGAACAACGTGTATGCAGTCGCCGTCTTCAGTCTCTCAGTTGTTGGATCTTTTTTCAGCGCGGCCATGGCGTCTGCCTTTGTTCCGACACAGTCTAGAATACTACGGTCGGTATCATAGAGTGAATCCGAGCTATAGACGCGGATATGACCATCGGAGTGAGTGTGTGTGGACTGGACGGCAAAGTGCCAACCACGAGATTCGCCAGCCTCTGCAGAATTGCTTCTCTGTTCCAAAACCAAGTCAACTTCTAAACCCCCACGATCGTGACAACCAAGAGGTCTGTGGAAAACAATATCCTCAAACACAATGCCCGCGCCCCTTATCAACAACGAACCATTCAGGTGTTCCATTGCCATCAAGGCACTCTCCATGTACATGGACGCTGGGCACAATGGCTTTCCACGCACGGCATGTCCGCGCACAATCCCGGTGTACCGCTCAGTCGTAGTGTCAAGTCGGAATCGATGCGCCATTGAACCTTGGGGTCCCTGATAAGCGACAAGTTTCTTTCCTTGCCGCAGCACCGTGTCCGTGGGTTTGCAAGTCTTGTTCTGCTCCTCAACCGCCCTGTCAACATGCTCAAGCCAATGCCGATGGCGATCAAAGCTGTACGGGGGAAGCCAGACATGTCTCCCGCAGGGTTTACTCGCAGCCGATTCGATGAATCCCCAGTAAGTAACGTTGATCCCTCGGCGCCAAAGCTCGGCTGTCGTTGCGGCGGGGCATGTTACTGGTTGAAACGAGTGAAGCTCCGGGTTAGCAACCGCGCGTCTGGTCATGAACACAATAGGCGAGCCGATTCCTGCTTCTAACCAGACGCACCCCCCAAGTCGCTTCTCGATGCGGCGGACGGCGTCAGAAAAGAAGACGGGCTTCCTAGTGTGGTTGAGCAGATATCTGGATACTGAAGACTGACTATCCAATACGACCTCGCCCTCGCGTGTGCTTGTCTCGAGGGGTATAAACGGCGTGTTGAATCGAATGCCATCACCGAGACGCGCTAGGTTCTTCAAAAGAGGCTCGGTAAAGCAAGAGTGAAACCCATGCGTTACGTCGAGTCGCTGATGCCGAATTCCTCGATAGTTAGGATCGTTTCGTAGCATCGCCTTAGTAGTCTCAATTGCCTCCTCTGCTCCCACGATAACATGGCTTGTCGGACTGTTGTAACACGCCATTTCCAGGCTCTCGACAAGGGTTCCACAATGAGTCTTGCCAACAGACTCAATGAGGGATTGGACGGTGGCTATGTCAGCATGAACGGCCATCATGGTGCCAGGCTCGCCGCCCCATTCGGTCTTGATCAGCTCCGCTCGTGTGAAAACGATCTTGAGGGCATCTTCTAATGATAGGGCGCCAGAAACTGCCAAGGCGGTGAGTTCGCCTAGGCTGTGACCCACGACAGCATCGGGTTTTACACCTGCCTCGATCCAACTTTGTGCGGAAGCGTACTGGACAGCGACGGTCCCACATTGGAGAATGGTGGGGTCCGCAATAGGCTCGGATTGTGTGAGGGCTGGGATGATATCTGCGCACCCGAGGTTTTCGAGGATCTCATTGCAGCGACGGATGTGGTGGGCGAATCGTGGCTGGCGGTCTGATAATAGATCTGCGGGTATGTTGATGTTGGTTTTGCTTTGGCCAGAAAATACCAAAACGACTTTCTTGTTGGCCTCCTCTGGGCGTTTGGGCTGGGCGAAAGCTTTGTTCTTAGCACCACGTAGCTCGTCGAGCAGTGCTTCAAGGGTGGGCACAGTTGTGGCCCAGCAAAATTTGTGGTGTTTGCGTCGCTGGCTGAGCGTGTAGGACAGGTCTCGGAGGCTAATTCTCGGCGCTGGGCCTGACAGAGATCTTGCCACGAAGGTCGCCAGCCGTTCGGCGTAGCGGAGCAAACTCTCCGGTGACAACGCGCTCAGCATGATGGGCAACTCTTCCGTTGCACTGGGCGAATACTTTTGCTCTTCTGACACCACCCACTCCGAGCAGAGCACGGCACTGTTGCTCCCCGAAGCGCCATAGCTGTTGATGCAAGCGGTTCGTGGGAAGCCATTTTCGTCCCAAGGAACAAGCGTCGTCGGCATGATAACATTATCGCCTTCCAGAGGTGCGATATTTGGATTGAGGCATTGAAATCCCCCAAGCGGCGGAATACCCCGATGTCGAAACATGGCCAGAGTCTTCAACAAGCTCGCGATACCAGCAGCCGTTTCACAATGTCCAATGTTTCCTTTCACGGACCCAATGTACAATGGGCCCAATCTCTGTGGACCGCCAAAGACAGTGCGAACGCTTTCCATCTCGATAGGGTCGCCCACCTTGGTCCCAGTTCCATGCGCTTCCACGTAACTGACTCGGTCCGGGCCCATTCCTGCCTTCTGAAGCAGGCGCGAGTAGAGAGCCTTCTGGGCAAGGCCGTCTGGGACGGTGATGCCTGACGCGCCAATGCCGCCCTGGTTGGTAGCCGTGGCAGGTATGACACCGAGAATATAGTCTCCCTCCAGCACCGCTTTCCAAAGCGGTTTCAGGACAACCAGCCCGACACCGTCTGCGCGGCAGTACCCATCGGCCGAGGCATCAAAAGGTTTGCATTGCCCAGTTGGGCTCAAAAAGTTGGCTTTTCCCAGATCAAAATAATTGTTGACGCCAGTGATAATATTGACACCACCTGCCAGCGCAGCTTCGCACTCGCCTGCGGCAATGGCCTGGCAGGCTCGATGAACCGCCACAAGGGACGCGGAGCAAGCGGTGTCGATGACCTCCGAAGGCCCCGTCCAGCCAAAGTGGTAGCTGATTCTACCCGACAAGAAGGCCCTGATGGTCCCGGTGGCGGTAAAGGCCGAAGGGGAATACGCGCTCGTGTTTTCGAGATACTCGGTGTAGCTTGCTCCGATGAAGCATCCAATGGAATCCCCGCGCTCACGTTGATGATACCGCATATACCCGCTCGAGTCCATGGCCTCGAAGGCGCATTCGAGGAGCAAACGCTGCTGGGGATCCATGTAGGCTGCCTCGCGAGGACTGATACCGAAGAACGGGTGGTCGAATCCGGTGATATCGTCGATAAAGTTACCGTAAAACTCTCTCTGCGATGCCCAGGCGGCGTCTTGGGATGCTCTGTATGATCCCTTGATGTCAACTCTGTGTTTGGGGGCCTTTTGGAGACGAGATTTCCCCTGAGATATACATTCCCAGAGGTCGTCGAGGGAACTGGCCCCGGGCAGCCGACACGCCGCGCCCACGACGGCGATGGCGTCAGGTGGGAAATTGTCGACGGTGCTGCATGGTGGTGCTGTTGTCATATGTATGGACATTTCTGGTGGCGCTTCTGGGCCCACGGCAGATATGTTTTTTGACGCTTGTTTTGGACGTCTCAAGCCCTCTTTTCTGAAAAGGGGTCAATGAGGCAGGTGGAGCGCTGAGACTGTCTGCTCAGCGATAAAGGGGCTGTTTCTGCTATGATTCATCAACTCAGAATCCGGTTTGATCTTCATCGTCATGAGCAGCTCATAGCTTCAACAGCTGCGCAGCGCAATAGCGTCCTGCTGAGTCAACATACTATGTGCGTGGCAAAGGTCCATCTCCAGTTGGAGTTCAACTCCGGCCCTCAACGAGAATCCCACCGAAATCCTCCGGAGCCCCACACTCGGACAATATTTGAGTCGCCCATCTTTGACAAACAAATTTAGATCATCTTGCCTCCATGTGCATGTTAATGCACCGAGGCCAACGTTAAAGGCTTTTGATAGCTGGAAATGATCCCATTCGTGGTAGATCTATTGGCATCTGTCAATTTGTATGTTTCTTCATGGCTATCATCATAGGTACCTAGGTACCCAGGCACCTATTTGGGCTAGTTCTTTACCAGGACTCCCACAGCCACCATTTGACTTATCGAAACAGGTCTTGTATCTTCGGAGGGTTACATATATAGAAGAGTTAACACTTTTTCTACAGTATGCGCGAGCTGGACCACCTTTCATAATTCCAGGTCATACGTGCCCGCCTGAATGTTTCAACTTCCACACTACACATAGGTAATCAACAGGTCCTGGCCTCTTGAGAGACAGCCCCTAAACTTGGATATCCTTGTGGCTTTCAGATTATCCACCTTGTGTTGGTGTGACTGGCTCTGTTCCATGCGATAGGTATTGAACCCCGAATGCTTGGTATTATCCAACTACCTACCTAAGCCCTTGACCCCATCCCAAAAGAAACCTCTGAGCAAATGGTTTGTAGGTTCTTAGCAAATGACGAATAATACAAAAGAAGGCGCAATGACTAATGTAGATGCTGTATGTGTTCATGCAACCCATATCCTACTGAACGATCTCTTTGAGCTCTCCCCATTGAGCACCAGCCATTACCCTAAGATAAATACCACGATACTTGTGGTAAAGAAACTCATAAAGGTCATATGAACCGCCATGAGATGCTACTTTGTTTAGATGAATGAAGGCTCTGACTCCAAACTTGATCTCACAAACCTGGAAATCAATGGACAGCCTCCCCATCGTAGAACACCAAATCTCGGATATTTAGGTAGATTTGGATCACATGCCCATGCCAAAATCCGATTCCGGCGTGAAAACCAATCAGGCACATTCCGTATCCTTCCGTATCCTTCCGTATCCCTCCGTGATGTTGTCGCTCTACAGCCCCCGAACTGCGGGTCCGGCCCCGGCCCCACATCCGACCTCACACTCCGGATCCTCACCCCAAAACCCGGCGCCGCAAAAACATCTCGCTTTACACGGCTACCAACTTCAGCACCAGAGATTCTTTTTGTTTCTTGAACGCTTTTAACAAAAAAAAAATGTCGCACCCGCACGTGGTCTTCGACCAAATCCGCGCGACGGTAAACGCGGTCATCATCCCGGGCATAGCCCTCGCCGAAGCCCAGCATCGCCTGCTGGAGAGAAGGGTGGAGATGGTCGCTGCGCTGCTGGAGACGCTTCCTAAGGAGGAAGCCGCGCCGTTCAGGTCGATTGTAAGTAAGCCAAAGGGTTTGGATGGCAGATAATACGTTAGCTACCTAGGTGCGCTCTTGAAACTTGAAAAAGCTAATCAGGTTTGTGAAAAAACAGCTCGCTAAATACGAAGAGGACTGTCGATTGATCAAGGAGTTTATCCGCCAAGGCCATATACGATTCGCGGTGCTGTTGAAAGTTTTGGAGGAGCTGGGGAAGTTTGAGGAGGGGGTTGGATAGGGCGGCTCCGGCTGCTTAGGGGATTGGGGGTGGACTTGGGGATTTGGACTTGATAAGCAATGGCGAGGAGAATGAATGATGTTTTCGTTCTTGAAAAATGTTTTTGTTTTTTTAAGAGCTCATGGATCGACAAACGAGGAATGGAGCGTACATTGGCCCGTACTTCGTGGATAGGTATCTTCATTGGGTCACAAGGCGGGACTTTGGGACAACTATGTTAGTGCGATTCAACCCCTGAATGATTGTTAGTGCGATACTTAGGTAGGTACCTAAGCAAGAGTAAGAACAGGGGTTGGGGCCAATAATATCCTGTAGAAAACGCCTTTTTACAGGGCTTTTGAGGGCTAGTAAGGGTGATTTGTAACGTAGCGTTGCTGGGCTTCCAGGGCTCTTTGAGCGCTTGCTAGGTCTGGTTCGAATCGCTCTTTTACCTTGGGAATAGATTTCAGCTACTTTGAAGCCGCTTTTCCGATGAGTTTAGCTAACGGGCAGAAGTCTCACGTTGACAATCATTCAGGGGTAGAATGTGGGATTATTTGATATACTTGGATGCCTTATTTGTAAGGACGACCGCGGCCTGTTGGCTGAGCCACAGAAGCCCATCACACTGCATGCGAGCCTTATATACAAGGACGATGATTCCCCTCTTTCTTCATTGGTCGAGAGCTTCATGGGCTGCCTCATTCAAAAGCACGTGCCACCTACTAGAACCACGGCGCAGCACATTCAGCCCAAAACGATCAGCGGTCAAACCTAGCCCTCTAACTTTGCAGATTCGCTGACTTGAGGTATTCATCAACAAGACAGAGACATGGCGGAGGCTTCGGTCTCAGGCTCTCCTGCTGTGGCGACATCACCTCAAGTTACCTTCGAAATCGACGACACGGGGACGGACACAACCCTTGACGGGACACGTTCAAGTCAAAGCCAGCAGACGAATGAATCCAGACTCCGACGAAGGACCGAATCCATTGGTGAATTGGCAATAACTTTACCTGAAACCACCGCAGAAAGATTCATATTCTGGGCTGTTGCCGTCATACTCGCTTGTGTGGGACTGTGGGTGGCACTGAGACAGACCGCGATAAGTGAATGGACGGCGAAGAAGGACTACTGGGAGCATTGTCAGGATGTGAGTATACACTGCATAGGTAATCTCGGGCAGTTTGGAGAAAGGCTATAAAGCTAACACTAAGTGCAGTCCCAGTACACAGAGGAAGCATGCGAAAAGGCCAAGACCACACCACTTGAGCCACCACCAGTCTCCCTCAACTGGGCAAGACCAAAAGTCCGTAGTCTGCCACAACCCAACACGCAACCGATGGACACTTTCCCAGGATTGGCAGTCCTCTTTGTTGGATTTCCTGTCATCACCGTGGCGTGGCTTCCTTTCAGAAGAAGGATCAATAGTGCTCTCCGAAGACCCTTGCGTTTCGCCCTCGCCGGATCTCAACAACTGCAGCAACAGCCCCGGTTTCTGGTTCTTCCTGAGGAGCAAAACACTGCTACCACGCTTCCCCGGTCTCCGCATTCTTTTTCAACTAGTACCAGCATTGACGACGCCCACTCTTTGGCTGCACGCAGAGTAATGGACGTTCCTGGGGTTGACTGCAGTCTGAAGATTCAGGCCAAAAACGAGGTTACTAAGGCTATCGGCTGTGGAGCAGTTTCACTAGCAGATGATATATGGTCACTGGGATTGATATTCTTTGAGATGCTCGTTTGGGTACTACTTGGCCACGGGGGCGATGAATTTCCTAGCAAAGGCCGAGGGAGCCGGAGCACCACCTTGGGGAGATCACTGAATGGGCTACGAGTGGCCATGTCGTCAACGCAAGCTTGAAGAGTTGCCAGATAGCTGCTGTAAGTACACAACCTATTGATATAGTGAATGTTTGTCTCATCCCTTGCATATAGCCGTTTAGGAAAAGATTCAACTCAAAGTACAGAAGTTGCGACACATGCGATGAAGGTAGTGAAAGAAAGATATTTACTGAGCAATGCTCCTGAAGAGTACCTAGAACAGGAGGCCTGTCCCGAGGGACCTGGAGGTCTTTTATGCAGTTGAAGGGGCAAAGAGGACAAGCCAATCAGGACTGAAGTGACATAAACTTGGATTTGTGTGATTATGGGAATTTGATGCGGTAGGTAGGTACTGTGCGAATTCGGATATGGTATTGAGATTAAGACGGGGATATCACTGGCTAAGTGGAATAGCATAAGTTAATTTGGTGCCAGGTAGTAATTGTGACGAAGCTACCATTGATCGACAATATGCCACCTTGAAGCAAGAATGATGTGGAGGAAAAGGCAGTCATCTTGACTGTGAGTCTGTTGCCATGAGAAGGAAGAGTAGGACGCTGTCAGGACCTGGCGCTTGGCAGACAGAAATCACGCCGGTAAAACCCTCCTGATTATAAAAGATACAGTTCGTTGCAGCCTGATCACCGTCAAAGGAGAACCCTGTATATCCTCTCGGCCATTCTGAGATGGCTTCTTCCTGTTGGGTACCCTCGCCTCTCCCCTTTTCTGTTGTCTGAGCAGTTGTCGCTTTGTTGCTACTATTCTTCCATCGCATCCCCCACAAACGAGCCTTTTCAGCGAGAACAATCCGACGTCGGCTTAATCGGGTAATCCCACAAACCGCTCAACTTGATATCCGCCGCAGTCGACCAGTACCAATAATTATTGGTGTACTTGGCCTGACAACGCTTCCTGATATCCTCTCGTCGCTGTCCGTCCGCACGGAACAGCGGCGCAACAACGCTTGAGACCTCACTCAGAATAGGCGCATAGTTCCACGCACTGTAGTTAGGATAAGCAGGAACCGTCTTGTTCTTCCACGCGTTGTAGATCTCGTCGGCGGATGCTCGCACCGCGTTCCAGGCTTCATACTTGTTGGAGACGTCCTCCTTGTCATACAACCGCTTGTCGCCATATGTGTGCCACGATCTGCCAGCGGGGTTCTTGACAGACAAGCCAATGGCGTTGTCCTCGTCATGCATGAACTTGGCGCAGAGATCGGCTGTGCCGACGCTATCGTGCAACTTGCGTCTAGGTGTCCGCATGTGGCCGGCTGCAAATGAGTCCTGGAGGAAGTGGTCACCAAAGGCGTTCATGGCGTAGGCGAGCTCCAGGTTTCCGCTGGCTGCGACTTGCAAGGCGACGGAATGGCAGGCGTTGTAGGCGGTGCGGGCATCGACACCGAAGTGGTCCCAGTTGATCTTTGCCAGTCCGAGGTAACTGGGACATTCATCGGGTCGAAGAAGTGTGTGAATTTGTAGTTGCCCGGTAACGTCCGGGATCGTGGGATACACCGTTGACGGGTCTTTATGTGCATTGATTGCAGCCTGGACACTGTTGACTTCTACCGACAGAGTGTTGAGAATCTTCTGGGCCTCAGCTGGATTGCGCGTCGTGTCCTGGGCGAGCCAGTACCATGCTCGAAGAAAGCGCTGGCGTTGCTCCTGAAGGTCCTTCCCGTCACTGATTGGATTGACAGTGCCGTAGAAGTCACCAGCCAGTCCATTGATCTGGCCGTATGTCACCTGCAGTCCGTTGGGCAGCTTGAATGGCTTGTACTTGGCCACGTACGACTGGCCATCGTCCCAGGCCAGTGTAATCGAGTCGCCGAGGTAGCTGTGCTCGGCATACTCAAAACTTCCGTCTATTCATATCAGTAAGAGGTCTCGGAAAGTGCCTGTGTTGGCTGCTCACCCTTGTGAGGCTTTGCTGCGCGGGCCTGCTTCCACTTGACATAGTCGATCTTGGAGGCCGCTTCGATCTCTGCGTCTGAGATGGGAATAGCGACCAGCTGTGAGTAGTCGTTGTGGCCATGAACCGGCTGAAGCTTCTCTAGCTCGACTTCAATGTTTTCTGGCGCATTGGGGTCGTTCTGGTGGTCGTAGTCCCACCCAGTGGGTTCGTGACCAAGTGTTGCGATGGTGCTGGTTAGTATTGATATTAGCAACAGTTTGAGCAACATGACATGATCAGGGTGACAAACAGTTCTTCGGTGGCGGTGCTCATGATGGTCACGTTAGGTGTGTTCAAGTGTGGGGTAGTGTTAAGGTTTGATGAGTGGCTGATGGTGGCTGCGACTCTGGGATCAGTGCTTGTTCCGAAAACAGAGAAGAAGTCAAGAGCCCAGTGATGCCGTCAGGTTATATGCTTTTCTTGGCCTTCCAAAAGCAACATTCTACTCCAGACATCTTTCAATCTTGTGAGCCCTCGATTCCCGTGCGGGGAAAGACGAATGCCATCAACACCACCACAGAACAACCCACCTTCCCGTCGCAGTCTTCTCAATAGGTACTACAATGATGTTGGTGAGTAAAAGATCCATCTACAGCCAATCTGTTTACAATTCGGTGAGTCGTAACTGATGGGGGTCATCATGGGCTGAATGGCATAGCTGCATCGCTCGTTGTGGCTGGCTGGCTGAACACCGAGTATCAGTTAAGAAGCCATTCAGAGGTCACTTGCGCTGTTTCGATCCAGAGCATATCCGCCGCACTTACCTGGCGGGCTTCATTATTATGCACTGATAAGCTGTATTGCTTTGAGCACCTGCATGGCGTGGTATGTGGCTGGTCCAATGTCTGTCTGAATGGTGCAATCTTGCTACCCCTCTCATAGGGCTGGCAGTCTAGAGCTCAGGGCCCCTTTGTCATCGGGACATGGCCCAGTCTGCTTCAGAGTTTTGTCCTCGTGCCCGGTCTTGAAGATACCGTTCCATAGAGCTGAGATTGGCTGACCGGAGTCTTTTCTCCGTGTCACTTGGTCACATTCGTTCTTGATTCTATGCTAGCACTGGAGGAAACCGGGCAGCCAGTGAGAGTAACAAGCCTCACACCTCTCTAGAATATCTATCCAATGATGAATCGCATCGCCGTATCAATGGTTCAACTCGGATCCCTTCATCAGGGGGCCGCATCATCTTTCGGCATTTTCTGGGGAATGCCAATGGCCAGCTGAGATGCGACTGGATTTTATCATCCTATTCTCTTCGACTTGACCAATCCTACTCTTACGCCACAATAGAAAGAAGTACTCAGATTAAGTAGGCATCGGTCTCCACATACAATATAGAATATGTCAAGCATCCCCATCTTCAATCATGACAACATCAACACAACGCTTCAACTTAGACACTTCGCCAACACTACACCCATACCACCCATTACTCTGGATATTATATCTCCAAACTGGTGCGGCACGCTCCCCACTCTCAACATGGCTACAACCACAACCTCGCAACCCAGCACCAAGGAGATCATCATCGGAGAAGTCATCAACGCCGTTGGTGAACACGCTCTTGACACCGTCACCCCTTCGTACACCGTCGTCGCACCCCCCAAAGTTGACGAGTCTCCAGGCGAGGATCTAATCCCTCACTGCATGACCCAAGCCCCAATCCCCAAACCTCTCCGTCGCGCCCCGCACAGCATCATGGTCGGCCTCAACCGTGAATGTCCTCGATGGGCGCCTGGGTCGACAATCAGATGGCAAGTAACAACAACGCCTCTTTCTCTCCCTCTCTTTCAGCTTCCTTCACAAGAAGACCGCATACTAACAGACCCCCTCCCCCAGGGTCGCCTGGAAACAAGGCTTCAAAGCCCCCCAAGACGCCGACTACGCCGCCCAGCACCTCAACCTCGCCTGCCAAAAGTGGAACGACCTCGACGTCGGCGTCAAGTTCGAATGGGTCAAGGACACCAAAGACGCCACCTTTGCCCTCTGCCACGGCGGCGACAGCGAAGGCGTCGTCGCCTCGGCCTTCTTCCCCAACGCCAACGACCTCAACATGCTGCTCGTCTACAACCCGGCCTTCTCCGTGCCCGTCTGGAAGGCCAGCCTCTGGAAGGTCTTCACCCACGAGCTGGGCCACGTCTTGGGGCTGCGGCATGAGTTTGCGCTGGATATTAACAAGGAGACGGGCAAGGCGTATGAGGCGATCAAGGCTGTTCTGCTCGGGCCGAGGAATGCAAAATCGGTCATGACGTATAGCAATAGGCCGCCTGAGATTCAGGCGAGCGATGTTGAGTCGACGAGGCAGTTTTATGCGCTGAGGGCGGATGCGGAGGGTAATCCGCCGCTGGTGGGATTGACGGAGGTGCAGGATTATGAGCCCATGTAAACCCGAGAATGACCCACAACTTTACATGGCAAAGAAAATGAAATCATAGATCTGAATTATGTCTATGGGGTGAAGAAAGAAATCACGACCTTACCCTAAACTCCAACTTCAAACTCCCCGGCGAAGCCGTAAACTGGTCTCTCAACTCCCCAACTAACTTCTTCCCTCGTTCATGCCCCCAAAATCCAACTTCAAATCTTGTCACCAACAACGCAATAACAAATCTCATCTCAGCCATTGCCAGTGCCTTTCCAACACAATTGAATCTTCCTTGACTAAACGGTTGGAAACCCCTCCCGTCTCTCACCATCTCTGGCCGTGTGGTCCACCGTTCTGGAATAAACTCATTAGCCTTCTCATACGCCTCTTCCAACCTCCCCAGTGACCACCTCGGCGACACAATCGTGACACCCCTTGGCACCCAAATCCCCGCGATTTCTATGCCTTCCCCTGGCGTCTGCCGGTAGCCTCCAGTAGGAACCGCTGGCCAAAGCCTCATTGTCTCCTTGATAACCGCTGTTAACAACTCACACCTTGCCAACTCCACTTTATCATAGATATCCACCTTGTCCAACTCTTGCCTCAACCTCTCTTGCAAATCCCTGTTCTTCACCAGCTCATAAAACGCAAAAACCAGCGTTGGAGCAATGGTATCACTCCCCGCAATCACAATGGTCACCGCATCCCCATTCAACCACTCCCTATCCTTCTCCAGCGTACCTTTTTGTAGACTATCCTCAATCAACCAGTGACTGACATCCTTTCTCTCCGTGCCCTTGCCATGTCTCGCAATTCTCTCTCCCATCCGTAGCTTGCACCACTCCATCATCCCAAGCCAATCTCTGACAATCCACATCCAGGGCGTAATGTAAAACGCTATTTGAGCCAACCAAGGGACGGCGCTGAATGGCCCGAGCAAACTCATCGCTCGACGGAGGAGCCGGACAGCCCAATGCCACTTCTGCGAGTGGAGCATTTCGAACCCCTGGCCAAAAGCAAACTCTCCCATGACGTCGAAGGTGAAGAAGTAGAACCAGTCACTGACATTAACAGGATTGCCTTCACGAGACAGTGTCTCAATCCTTTGAGCGAGTATCTCGGCGTGATGACGGACTCGCTCTTCGTACTGAATCATGGCCTTCGAACTGAACCCCCTGTCCCAGACCTTCCTCCTTTCGTCATGTTCCGCAAGTGAACGAGTGGTGTTGATGGCAATTTCTGGCAGGAGAAAGTCATACCACACTGCTTTGGTGCAGCTACTCCTAGGACCGTCAACAGTTGATGAGACAGAAGGGTCGATGATGGTGAGTTCTTCCGGGCCGGTGCGGATGACGGTGCCGTATTTGGCCCTGAGTCGTTCGATGACAAGATGGTTCTTTCCATGGCGGCATTGCCAGACGTGCCAGAATTTGGTGACAGCGGCAGGTTTAGGGCCTGGGAAGTGGCGAAGACGGTGAAAGTAAAGGCGGTAAACGGAGATACTGGTGAAGAGGCCTATGTTGTAGGAGGTGGCTATGAAGATGGTGGCTCGGAAAGGGTTGGGTCGGTGCTGTTGAAAAATAATAAAGATGAAGATGATGAGAAAGTTGTAGACCCAGAAGAGAATGGGGGCCTGCATGTGCCATTCCCCTCTGATGAAAACTGCTAAGTGGGACGTGACGCCTAAGAGTGCAGCCCCCGAGTACAAGACGGTCGAAGGGAGGTCTGTGAGCAAGCCCATGGTGACAGGATGCAAGGTGGATACCGCCTTTGAGGGCAAGATTGAGCAAAAAGGCAATGAAGCGATGACAGGGGAATTCCAGCAAACAGGGCGTAGGTTCAGATATATCAAGGGGATATGATCCGCCCGACATACCCCTAGAGTATATCTTCGGCTCCGTTCTCCGAGCTCGCCTATTTCAGCACAACTTTGTGACCGGAGGTGCAGAGAAGGGTCTTGGCCGTGGCACAGTCGTGATGTTATTTCGGGAGGTGTAACTCGGACGGAGTCCCGGGTGAGAAAGAAGGTGAGAGGCCGTTCCAGAGAAACACGCCGACGGAGCTTGGGTACTGACACGGCCGTTTCCCGGAGACGAGCAAGGAAAACGATAAGATCAGACAGGACTCATCTCTGATCCGCTGAGACCAGATATTCACTCAGCATTTTCGAGACCAGCGAGGAAAGAATGCCACAACATCAGGACATCATGTATTCTGAACTCTTTGACGGTCAGGTAAGAGTGCACCATATCATGAGCAATACTGCAGGCGGATTGCTTACCATCGAACAGATGGCCAAGATCATACATCGGACACAGAAGCTGGTCGAATGTGGTGTTTTCCATGCCCATTCGGTATGGCTTTTCACCCGCAGTGATTTGAAGACGATCGTTGTTCCCCAGTCCACTTTCGGAATACTCAATGCCATTGCAAACTCAGAAGACTGGCCAAAAGTATCACCCCGGGTGCCTCTGGTGTTCTTTTGGGTCTGGCTCAACCTGCTGCCATTCGCAATTGACAATCAGCGTCAGCCGGCAGCCATACTCGAGGATCGATACAATAAGCCATGGCGAACAATGCCCTCGGAAAGAATGACGCAGAGACAAGCCAAGTCACTCATGCTTTTCTTGTATCCTGTTGCTCTGGTCATGAGTTTGTGGCTTGGAGGGACTCGCCAGTGCCTGGCTCTGATGGTCCTGGGGTACGGTTACAACGGCTTGAATCTGGCTGACTGGAGTTGGGTGAGCCGGAACGCCATCAATGCGTGTGGTTTCTGTTGCTTTGCTTCAGGAGCACTGGAGGTTGCAATAGGCTCCCCGTTATCGTTCTCGGGCGGGCAAAGCATCGTCCAATGGCTTGCCATGATTGGGGGCATAGTCTTCTCGACAGTCCAGACGCAGGATATGGCGGATCAGGTCGGCGACAGTATGCGGGGCCGAAAGTCGATGCCTTTGGCACTGGGGGATGGGCTGGCACGGTGGGCGATTGCGATTCCCATGGTCGGATGGTCGACGATCTGCTCCTGGTTCTGGGGTGTCACTGCAGTTGTCCATGTTGCGATTGTATGCTTGGGCCTTTCGATTGCATGCAGGACGCTGGCATGGCGTAATGTCGAAGCGGATAAGCGGACTTTTCAGTTGTGGAATTTGTGGATGGCGTGTCTGTACGCTCTTCCTTTCCTGTCTGCGAGTGAGCTCTGATGGATGTTGGTGGGGGGCTGCGCTGCTGCCTGGCATTGAAACAATGATGGAAGGTGGGGGGAATGCATGTCTGCTCCTTCCTTGGTAGGTGCAATCTACTGCAATAGCTTCTCAAAAGTCAATCCCTGATTGAACCACGGGATGTCCACGGGTGTGACGCAGAATCTGACTTCCGAGGCACGATCGGCACGATCGGTACAAAAGGACCCCCGGGTCCGGCCCAACGCCCGGTACCTGGGCACAGCATCAATCCCGTTCCCGGCTTCGGTAGCTGTCATATTTGGCGGCCGTACCTCCCCCACTGGGAATTGAAGCCCATGAGAATACGAATTTGGGTTTGTAAGTGCTGACATTCCTGTCCGGCTCCCGTCTTATCCTCGCTTTGCCCTCCACGCCGTCGCCTGAAGCCACTCATCCTGCAATCCGCATCCTCTGACCGGAATCCGCCATCATGGCCAAGCCCGTTTTCGTCCTTCTTCATGGTGCGTGGCACAGTCCGAGCTGCTGGAGCCGTGTCATTCTCGAGCTCGACAAGGCAGGCTATCGGGCCGTTGCGCCTGCGCTGCCATCCTCCGGCTCCATACCACCTACACCGGACTGGTCTGAGGATGTGAAAACAATCCGTCAAACTGTTTCGGAGCTTGTCGAGGAGGATGACGTCGTTGTGGTTACACACAGCTTCAGCGGAATGACTGGCGGCACAGCTCTGGAAGGATTGGACAAGGAGACATGTACTTCCAACCGGATGAAGGGCGGAGTTGTCAGACTCATCTACATCACTGCGTTCATCGTGCCCGAAGGCTTTCAACACTCGCCAGAAGGCACTCGCGATAACATGCTGCCTGAGATGGTCACCAACCTTGACGATGGGATTGTAACTATTAATGCTGAGGATGTCAAAGGCATGTTCTATCAAGACCTGGATGATGAGACAGTTGCCGGACTGGCCAAGGAACTGCGTCCGCAAAGTCTGGGGGCATTCTGGAGTACCACCACCCATGCTGCTTGGCGCTATATTCCGACGACGTACATCCTTACCACTGGCGACAGACCGGCCACTGTTTTTGCGGCACAGTATATTTTTGACTCAGCGATGGCCAGCGGTTCCCACAAGATTGACAATCTCATCAAGGTTGAGACCGGACACTCGCCTTTCATCAGTCAACCTGAATGGACAGCACAAACACTGATCGAAGAGGCAAACAGGCCATTTCGGCTCGAGTGAGCAAGGGACGCAACACGTCAACTACATAGTTTTACTGAGAATTGAATTCGACCGGCCTACAAAAGCCCTCTATTACTGAGCTGGCCTCTGTCCGATAACAGTCAGTCGCCCAACATTATAGGCCAATCTCTGCCTATTGCAGAAACTTGCAGTGATCAGCTCCCTACACCGGCTAGCCAAGTTGCCATCCATGCGGTCCAGGACCTTGTAACTGACCTCTTCCGATGCCATCAAAGCGGTGTCAAGCTGAAAGGGCAATAGCTCCAAAGGAAAGGGACGATTGTCTGTTTCAATGTTCACCAAGCCATTTTCTTTGAAGAATTCCGGAAGTCTGATGGGCCAGCTGAAAGACGTAAGTTGAGACTCAAGTTGGCGAAGAGAGGAATACCTACTCATCAGTTGTCCAATTTGGCTTCGTACCACCTAGCGTGCCAATCATTTCCAGCAACGGTGACAAGTTATCCTCAGTCTCAATTCCTTCTTTCGTCCGGACAATCTTCCACCCACTGTAGTCAATCTCTCCCCAAGAAATCCAGCCCCCAGGCTCTGCCCATGAAAGAAGTCAGTACTGAACCCAAGTGTCAGTGTCCGGAGCCAAAGAACGGAACACTCACTCAGCAGCTTGACCAGATTCTGAATTATTGGCGCCGGGTCATTGTTGTGAACCGCCAGATGAAACAACTGAATATGAACGATGTCATAACTCCCGAGTAGGTATTCAGGCAGTGGCGCCAAACAGTCAACGTTATAGACTGAGACATTTCTTGGTAGCCATTCCTTGGGAGGGCATTGCGTCAGGTCGATATCAAAGCCGTCGATCCTTGCCGAAGTCGGGAGAGAACGGGCAAGGTCTACAAGCCAGATCCTGCAGGGACATATGGTGTAAGTCGTGACGCGTTTCACCTGCATGGCTGACAGGAATAGTGGGTGAGGAAGGGTGAAAGAACTGGAGATGAAACTATACCCGGTGCCCACTCCTATCTCCGCGACCCGCAAGTTTTCGCCATCGGCTGGAATCCTTGGGTGCAGGGAGAATCCGCCATCTTTCCAAAGAAAGTACTGCAGGTTGAGTCTGGAGCACCATTTGATCAGTCCGAGATAGGAAGCTTCATAGATCTTTGGACTCACCTGGCATTAGCTGAAAAGCCCCTCCCGAGAATATACGCTTCGTCTTGATTTATTTCACCCGCCATGACCTTTCTAACACAGAGGGTGAATCGCTTCAGCACATCCGGCATCTGCAAGATACACCTTTATACTGAATTTCGAATATCGAATCTTCTCCATGCCGCAACGCCGTCATCACTTTCGTACTACAGAAGTCCCAGAACACCTCAACTCCTGCAGATGCTCGACAAAGAGACCACCAGCAGGATTGCGGCGTATGTTCTCATCAGCTACCCTATAAAATACCAGAACCAAGAATCAGAGAACGGAAACCGGGCTGTCACGTCACACAAAAATGTTCCTCTGACCCAATGCATTCACCGAATAGACCTTTGAGTGGTCGAGCCGCTTTCGACTAAGTGCATAAGCTTGCATATGCAACATAGGATACAGGTTGGCGTGCCGCTCCCGAAGATCCCGAAGCTACAATAGCTTTATCTACTCTATCTGCAACAAAACGCCAGAGCTTCCCCTGCATTTGCCTAAGATCTCGCAAATCATACCATGATAGGTAACTGAATAGACTAATCTTCGGAGACGAGCTGAAGGTACACAGCAATCAATGGCAAGCATCACGACACATATCATAACTGGCCTAAACCTAGAGCAGATTTCTCTTTAACAACTGGAAGTGTCGCATAGCCAGGGAACCGTATACCTGTTAGAAGCCGTTCCCGACCCCAGTATCCTACCGTAAGGTTATCTGGGATGATCAACATGCAGGGTTATCACAGTCCTTGTCCGTCTACCTCTGTCGCCATACGATTACAAAGATTCTTCTAGATGGGACCAGACAATGATTCCAAAGTCCCACGCAGCAGAAAGTCGGATGGAGAGGCCCGTCCCACCTCGTTGTGTGGGGTAGTATTGGTCCTTCTTCTCCCGGACCTTCCGCGAGCGAGTATGGTTGTGGCACAGCTTCACCAAAGGTACATCGCCATGAAACTACCATCGTCAGCCTGCAGCACAACGTGCGAGAAATCTGACCGCCTGTCAGCCTCAAATCCGCCGACGCTGAAGCTCTAGGTTGCCTATGGAGGGGGATAACAAACCAGATAACCATGGAGGACCGCAATATTTCGGCACCGCGCCGGTTATCACGGAAGAGTCTCTCGGGAGGGGAAGTGAGCTCGCGAGCGCCGCCTTACCACACCATTTATTGTCAAAACCACGCTGGAGACAGTCATTTGGTCTATTGATATCGCCCAGTTCATGAAACGAAACAGACCACCGCATCGTTCTGCCCGGGATCGGCCGTAATCCTCTCGCATCATGGCTCCCTACAACGTCCGCATGGCTTTTCCAACTACAGTCCTAGCCGTCAACAGCGTCGGCTTGCTCCTCTCCTTCACAGCCGTCGCCTTGAGATTCTACGCCCAGTCCCTCCGCGGCACCAAGATGCGACTGTCAGAATACTCCATCATCGCCTCATGGGTAGGTACCCTTCATCCCGTCCCATCCCGCCTCACCCACCCACCGCCATCCTAACTAACCCACTCCCCAGATCTTCACCCTAGCCCTCGTAACCTCGGAAAACTTCACCATCACCCACGGCGGCGTAGGCCAAGTCTCCACCACCGTCACCCCGGATGAACTCCTCTTCTCCGCCAAGCAATTCATAGCCATAGGCGTCTTCGGCTCCCTCTCCGTGACCCTAGTCAAGATCTCCCTCCTCTCTTACTTCCTGACCGTGTTCTCGGCGTACTACTGGTTCGTCGTCTGCGATTACGTCCTCATGGCGCTGACGACCGGGTACGGGCTCTCGTTTGTGATTGTGTCGTTGGCAGGGTGCAGGCCGTTTGCCGCGAACTGGGACAAGGTCAGCAATCCGGATTATGTGTGCATCGAGACGAGCAACTTTTATGTGGCGCAGGCTGGAGTGGGGGCGATATTGGATTGTTTGATCTTGTTGCTGCCGACGGGGGTGATTTGGGGGTTGAGGAGTATGCCGACGAGGAGGAAGTGTAGGTCACTCTTTTTTTCTTGCCGATATATCCCATGTTTACCACTTCTTCTTCTTCAATATCCGATTCATCATGGCCTGGGGTTGATGTATACTAATCAATTTATACAGTGGGATTGTGGGTGCTGTTCTCCGTTGGAATCGTGTACGTCACCCTTTACCCACATGAGCTGTAACATTGCTGACAATAAGACACAGAATCTGCGGTGTATCAATCACCCGACTAGTCTACAACAACATGGAGGACTGGATGCTGACCAACTTCACCGAGTACGCCGGCATTACCGCGCTTCTGGGAGCGCTGGAAGCCAACTTATCCATCGTTTGTGCTTGTATGCCCGCCATGCCGGCTTTGTATCACGAGATCAAACGGAAATCCCAGGGGGGCGCCAAAGTCGCCATGGAGAGCGACGATGGCGAAGGGGGGAGTAAGGCCGAGGCCGCCCAGCAGGAAAACGTGGATGAGAGGGAGCTTGAGAGTAGGAGATTGAAGGAGGAGGGAAATAAGCTGTATCCGTTGAGTGTTACTGAGAAGACAGTAGTGAGCCAAAAGGACAGGGATACAGATTTGGAGGCAGGTGAGACAGGAGGAACGGAGCTGTGGGCTGGGCCAGGGGTGGTTGATTTGGACATGTTGGATCTGCCGAGAATGAACAGGTTTGAGAGCGGGAGTGAAGCGAGTCAACGATTGCCGGAGTCGCCTTGCTGGGGGATTAATCAGGCTAGGAGGTGGTTGAAATGAGTGAAAAATGCAAGACTTTGTCACAGACTTAACACATAAAGTTTGATGAGACCGTTTCCTTTTCCCAACCATATGTACCCTACTCCTCCTCTATCCCAAAATGCACGTCCCAGTGGTACCAAGAACGGACTGAGAGCAAACCCCGCAGCAACTATTCCGCGCCGGCGGCACCGCACACGGCTGCCCATTGGCAAGGCAGGTCGTCACACAAGTGGTGAAGTACTGTGTGTACTCCGTATCCTACAACCTCATCATCAGTATTCACTCCCCTCCAATACCCTATCATTATTCCCTCCTCACCGTAATCACCTCCGTCTTTGTCCTCGTAGTCGTAACCGCAGCCGCAGCAGACCCGGGCCTCACGCAACCGCAAATCTTGGTAACATCCGCAAAATCAAGACCCTCGAACCAAACGTCAACATCAGCCTTTGTGGCCGCCACCCCCGTCTCCCTCGGCACCAACCCAGTAAAGCCATCCACAGTGGTAGAACATCGAAACACCGTCTCGGTTGTACCAATAAAGATCGTCTTGAAGGTGTAGTCAGTGGCGGTCTCCATGACAGTTGCTGCGCGGGGGACAGGGGCAGCCAGGATATCATTGCACAAAGCAATAATTTCAGGGAGGGTGAGGAGGCATTGGGGAAGGACGGAGCAGAAGAGGGGGAGTTGTTTGACATGAGGGGGGTCGATGAAGGGTTTCAAGGGGAAGGGGCGGCAATACGGTTCAGTATTGCCGAGAACTGCACTGAGCGTGACAGCTGCCAGTGCCAGGGATGAGTGTGGGATGTACGTGGTGTTACAGTGCTTGATCAGGAGACTGACACAGAGTTTTGGCAGTGCAAGACAAGAAAGAATGTTTGTTTGAGAGTCAGATAGTTACCTCTTCTTGTATATCGTGGTACAGATGATGAGATGTTGGAACGCTAGATTGACTAGCTGACTCGACACACTACGGCGTTGTAGGCCGACCTCGGGAGGTTTTGGTGAAATCCGGTCTGTAGGGTTATGGAAAGGAACGGTAAACGTGTTGCTGGACAGTAGCAATTGGCATGGAGGATAGCCATGTGTGCCATAGGCGTTATAGTTGACAGAGGTAAAGGTGAAAAGGTGAAAAGGTGAAAAGGTGAAAAGGTGAAAAGGTGAAAAGGGGTAAAGTGAAAAGGGGTATTGAGGTAATGGAACAATGGAGCAATGGGCTAATGGTGAAAAGGGAGTGGAACTTCCCGCAGACACTGCTTACTCCCGCCTCAAACAGAAGGGACTACTGGGAGAAATGCCCCAAAGCACTGGCGTCACCCGAATGGCAATACAAAGTCTAGTTGGTTCTCTCCGACTACTCCAGATATTATACCGCTCCAACGGTGAGCTGCAGTTAGACGGCGACACGTTGGCGTAGATGTGGCCTAACGATGTCAATGATGGATATAGGAAGACTGACATATATGAGCGAGGACGATGCGCTCGGTGATGTAGTTGGGGGGTACTGGCCCATCCTTTGCCTGCTATGTTGTGTCTGCGTTGGGCCATGAAACGTGACATCAGGAAGCAGTTCTTCGCACGAACGGTCATAAACCGCCGGCCCAAACAGACACATACTGGAGAGTGATGACGGCGAGGACGACTCGGACTGGCTTCACCATTGCTGGGAGACACCCGGCCTGAAGGCAGCTGTGAGCAACCTCTCAAGTCATATGTTCATAGTCTCAAACAGCTCACCAGTGACAAGGCGCACCACAGCCGTAAATCGAGCAGCCAATAAACATTTTGCTGTTTTTGGTCTGATTCCATCCTACCACCTCCTTGCTGATGATGATGTATATGTACACTTCCCACATCGGCAGTGCAAGCCCCGTGAGAATGAACAGCAGAAAGCCAACAAAAGTGCATGCTTGCTTCTTAAACCACCACCCAAATCATGAGTCCCCGCAATATCCCATGACAGCCGTGACCCGTGGTGTATGTCCGCTTCGTCTATCCAGCAAACCCTCGACACAATCCATCTAGTTCTTCTTCTCGCCCTCCTGCTCAAGGAACTTCCTGTTGACAGCAACAAGCTCTGGTTAGAACCTAATCTCAGTGGTGAAAAAGAGGGTGTATTACTTGATGAAGTCGGCCTCGTCGGAGCTGGAGGCGTTGATTGGCGGGGTAGCGCCGGGGGTGGTGGGCTTAGCAGCGCTGCCGCCGGAGGTGGCAAGGGCGACACCGGCGAAGAGGGTGGCGAGGACACCCATGGAGAGCTGTTTTGTATCATATACGTTAGCAATTGGTTCGTCGTTGTCGCGATCGGAGGAAGGGATGGAGTAGGTGCTCGTCGGGGACCGTTCGGATCATGTCGGAAGAGCTGTCAAAAAACAGAAGGGAGCAAACTGACGTATTGCGAAGCAACCTGCTTGCCGAAAACGTTGTACATCTGGGCACCCATTTTGAATAGAGGTTGTGTTTTTTTTCGAGGGGGAAACTCGGGTTGACTGTTGTTTGGCTGGTGTAGAGGAAGGCTGAAAACGACGCAGTGGGTGTTGTGACGGCGGCAGCAACGAAATGTTGAATTGGCCAAGCTCCGTCGTCAAGCTAAACAGCCGAGATTTTGCCAGAATTCTTACCAACTGCCACCAGGCAATGACTACTGGCGCACGGACACCCAGTTAAGTTGAATTGGTGTAAGAGCCGCAATCAGATAAGATGCTTATCATCCTGTCTATCCACTACGTACACTAAATCCCGGTGAACCGAAGGAACGACGTCACCACACCTTGCGAAGCTTTTCGTGCTGATGACGAGAATAAGCCCCATTTGCGCTCCTCAACTTTACGCCTGTTCTCATCTGTAATCTCGTGTGATATCGCAAATCGCATCCACATTCAAACTTGATTCAAGCCTCTCTCCCTCTCCCTTGCATGTGACCTCATCCTGCGACTACTACAAAAACCGACGCAGCCCCTCTAACCGACTCCTGTCTCAAAGTGCCGGCTTGATTCATTGTTTCCAATCTCCCACCAACACCATCATCAACGACAACAACGAACACAAACAAACACGCAATGGTCTGGCCCTTCACCTCCTCCACCCCCTCCACCCCCGACCAGAAAACCGTCCACAATGCCACCACCGAAACCGTAAAAAAGGTCGCCGGCGCAACCAAAGACCTCGACCCAAGCACCAAGCTCCCCGACGCGAAGAAGCTCCCCGCTGATCTCCAAAAGATCATCGACAAAAACGATAAAGAGGAAAACTTTTTTGACGAGCTCTACGAGGGATAGTACGTCTCTTTCCCTTTCCCCCCACACACCGGTAGGTATCTAACCCACCAATCCCTCGACAAAGCGTCCCCCCCTCAACAGACTCCAACCTCCGCTACGCAGCCTACGCCTCCCGCCTCCGCACCATCCTCCTCTCGGCCCACCGCTACGTAGCCTACACCTCTGACATTGGCGAATCCTTCCGCCCCGTCGCCCACCCAAACCTGGTCCGCGCCGCCTACGGCATCTCCTGGGTTTACATCCTCGGCGACGTCTCGTACGAAGGTTACAAAGCCTACTGGCACAACCAGCGCCTCCTAAACCCCGCCATCGAGCTCTCCTCCCACCAAAAGAAACTTCTCGGTGTCGAGGCCACGCACGATGCTACCTCCGCAGTCAAACCATCACTGGCTGTCACCACCCCGGGAGCGGCGGTGTCGCCGCTGGAGGATTACAGGACGGTGATGCTGCAGCGGGGTATCTTTCAGAGCCTGGCGAGTATGGGTCTGCCGGCGTTTACGATCCACTCGGTGGTGAGGTACTCTGGCAGGGCGATGAAGGATGTCAAGAATCAGACTCTTAGAACGTGGGGGCCGATTGGGCTGGGGCTGGCGGTTGTGCCGTTTTTGCCGAGGATCTTTGATAAGCCGGTCGAGAATGCGGTCGAGTGGGTGTTCCACAAGGGGTTCGAGGCTTGGGGCGGGGAGAAGGCGGTGGGGAATGCGCCGCTGATCGGCAGGGAGAGGCAGTTGAGCGAGAAGCCTTTGCCGAGTGGCAAGGAGAAGAGGGAGTAGTAATGTGTGAGTGGATTGTAGTGTGATACCCGTCTTGATTAACTCTTCTCCTTTGTTGTTGTACATATGGTCATCTCTACTTTGTGGGATTCTTGAGCGGGGGATGAGGTGGAATTTTGGTGTTGTGGAGGTTGGACTGGACTCGTATCGATGGATATGGATGGAGATCTCGAGATAGCGATCATCACCCTTCCCTTAGGAATTTAACGACAAATATCACGCCTGTCAAGGAGTGTTGAGTTGGTGAGAAACAGAATGTACAGTGGTATATTAACCGACCCCCCGGACTGGATCCATGCAGCATATGAACAACAGATGGAAACTTCAAAAACACAACGCCATGCCATGCGCTCGAAATCAAACCAGAACCAATGCTCAAACCTTGATCAAATCCTCCGGCGACCCAACCCCCCTCAACAACACAACCGTATTCCCACTCACCAACGCAGTCCCCAGCTTCTCTCCAAAGTCCAGTATCCTCCCCCCTTCCACATGGAACACCCGCAGCTTATCCTCCTCCTTGTCCGATCGGTTGTTGATATTCTGCACCTGCAGGCTCTGCGCCGCCGAGTCGAGCATCCGTCCCACGACCCAATCCTGACTAAAGAAAAACTCCCCTTTGGGTATCTTGGCCTTGGCCGTCTCGTTCTCCGCCTCCACATACAAATACACCCTCTTCTCGGGCGGAATTTTGACGTCCCCCTTCGCCGTCTTCTTGAGCGTGTTCACCGCCACCATTTTTGTCTGCCCCTTTGAGTTCAACCCATTCGGCCCCGCAGCCTTGGCCGCCCTCGAGTCCTTGTATTGTTCCTTCTTGCTCGCTCCCCATAATTTCAGTCGTTCCAGTGCGGACGTGGCTTTACTAGTGATCGCCGCCTGCTGCGCCGCCAGCGCCGACGCTCGCGCACCGATAGGAGGTTTGGATTTGCAGTCGTGATCTTCCTCCAGCCGGTGCTTAAGGCAGTAATCCCTTCGGCAGGCGGTGCAGTGCACACCGGGAACGAGCGAGGTGCCGATGGTGGTCTTGCACGTGTCTTCGGCGCAGGGTTTGGCGTAGAGCACGTCGCGATCCCGGACTTGTTTGTGGGCTCCGAGCGAGGTCTTGGATTGTTCGGCGAGCCGCCGGCGGGTGGCCCAGGCGCCTTTCTGGGCGCATTCGTGGCCGTCTTCGGTGCGGTGGTCGGAGCAGTACGTGTTTGCGCAGGACTGGCATTTGAAGGGGAGGAAGTCGAGCTGGTTGCAGGGGGGGTATTGGCAGTGGGAGCCGATCAGGGAGGCGTCGGTGCCGCGGGAAGCGAGGGCGGTGGGGGACATGGATATGTACGAGGTTTCGTTTGGGGAGGACATGATGGGTGGTTTCTCGATAGGAGATGAGGGGGTGGGTGGTGGGTTTTATAGTTGGGCAGTGGCGGAGGGAGAGTGTCGGTACTCCGAGAATGCAAGATCTGCTGATTAAAGAATGGAAGGTTGATGGAAGAATAAGAAGGATGGAAGGCTGAGAAATTGAGACGTAGCGTAAGGCGGTGTTGCCTGCCCGACAGCCTGGAAACCGTCGCGGGGAGAGGTGGGGTCCAAACTGGGGTTCACGCCGATCATTTTAGCTCGGCGCCCTGCCAAGACCACCTGTTCCTCTTTCAGATGCTTAAGGGTTAGGGTCGGTCGCGTCGGCTGGCTGCGGCAAGCGCGTCATCGTTGATGCAAGGCGATTGCGATGCATTGACGAGGGCTATCGACGATCGACGAGGTGACTCTCTTTCAGCTCCCAACGTAAACAACTCCTTCTGTTCCTTGAACCTTCCAACATGATCGCTCGTCCAGTGATACTCAGCAGCAAGAATGCCACCATACATCCCCCGAAAACGACTCCGCTCGCCCTCCCCCTTACCAGCCCCTGAACCGAAGAAACAAAAGGCGAAGAAGGCGGTAGCTCCACCTCGCAAGCCAACATTGTTCGATGACCTCGACGCAAGCTCGACCCCTCGCTCGTCGACCAAGACCTCTCTTCAGGAAATCGATGACAGTCAAGATGACAGCAGCTCCCTGACCTCGCTCTCGGACGGCGACTTTGAGGACGTCCCCTTAGATGGGGGCAAGAACAAGCGCCAGAAGGTGTCACAAGCCGAACCCGAGTCGTCTTTTGATGATGAAGATATCGAATTCGAAGATGTTGCCGCGCCAACAGCCCCGGCACCAGATGTCGCGATACCCACTGGCGACCTTGATTTGACGCTGGTAAGGGACACAAGAATTAACCTCGCCGCTGCTATGGGGAAGAAAGGTCCGTCCAAATTAGAGCGAAAGATCAGGATAGCGGCACACTGTATCCATGTCCAGTTGCTGTTATGGCATAACGCATTGAGAAATGCTTGGTGTAGCGACGAGGAGGTGATGGCGACCATGATCTCGCATTTACCGCCTAGATTATGGGATGAGGTGGAGAGGTGGAGGAGGCACAGCGGGTTGGAAGTGCCGGCGGAGGAACCACCGTCGAGGGTGAAGACCACCGGGAGGGGCAAGGGAAAGGCTCAGGCCAAAGGAGGTTCAGCAAAGGGAAGAGATTGGGGCGCGGCAGCTAAACACCTTGAGAAAGGCGCCGTCGACATGTCGCATGGGGATCCACTATTCAGGTTGATGAAGGCTCTCACGGCATGGTGGAAGCAGAGGTTCAGGGTTACGGCACCAGGTTTGAGAAAGCAAGGGTACATGTCCCTTGAGAGACTTGACCGCATCACCAAGGCCTACAAGCAACAAAATGGCAATGATCAAGATCGGTTTGGAGAGAAGATTTACGGGTTGGTAGGCTTCAGACAGTGCGCACAGTCGTGCGCTGGTAGTCGGGACACTGGTGCCCAGTTATTCACAGCTTTACTACGGGGGCTGGGAATAGAGGCTAGAATGGTTGCCAGCCTACAACCACTAGGGTTCGGGTGGAATAAACTCGAGGAAGCCGAGCCTGAAAAGGAGGAGGACTATCTCGAAGACAGTGTCCCAGAGAAGACGCCCGTCCCAGAAGCCAAACCGCCACCACCAAAACCAAAGAAAGCACCCCCCAAACCCGCCCCAAAGAGCACCAGATCAACCCGTCACTCCCAAAAGCCACCACCAGAACCCTCCTCCGACCTCGAGTCCATCCCTAGCGACGATGATCTCGTCCTATCCCCGTCCCCCTCTCCACCTCAAGAGACATCTCCAAGCAAGAGGGGAACCAAGGCCTACGACACCGACCTCGACTACCCCCACTACTGGACCGAAGTCCTCTCCCCCGTCACCCAAAAATACCTCCCCGTCGACCCCCTCAAACCCACCATCGCCACCAACCGCGACCTCGTCGAATCCTTCGAACCCCGCGGCGCCAAATCCGGCAAAGCCCGCCAGGTAGTCTCCTACATCATCGCCCACTCCACCGACGGCACAGCCAAAGACGTCACCGTCCGCTACCTCAAGCGCCAGCAACTCCCCGGCCGCACAAAAGGGAACCGCCTACCCCCCGAAAAAATCCCCGTGTACAACAAACACGGCAAAGTGGCCAGATACGAGCAATACGACTGGTTCAAGCGCGTCATGAACTCCTACATCCGAGGCAGGGACAAGTCCCACCCCCTAACAGAAGCCGACCATCTCGAAGAGGAAACCGACCTCAAACCCGCCGAGCGAGTAGCCAAAGAAGTCAAGGAAGGCGAGGAGACAATCCAATACTACAAGCAATCCAAGGAATTTGTCCTCGAGCGCCACCTCAAGCGGGAAGAAGCGCTTCTACCTACCGCCAAGCCCGTCAAGATGTTTGTGCAGTCCAAGAATAAAAGATCTGGCAAGGCGGTAGAAGAGGAGCCGGTGTACTCAAGAAAGGACGTAGTACAAGTCAAAAGCGCGGAGACATGGCATAAACAGGGACGAGCCCCGAAAGAAGGGGAGATGCCCCTCAAACGAGTGCCCTACCGGGCTGCGACGACTAACAGGAGGCGGGAAATTGCCGAGGCGGAGATGGCTACGGGAGAAAAGGTGCTGCAGGGGTTGTACAGTCATGATCAGACGGATTGGATCATCCCGCCGCCTATTCAGGATGGCATCATACCGAAGAATGAGTACGGGAATATCGACCTGTTTGTCCCGACGATGTGCCCTGAAGGAGCGGTGCACGTGCCGTATAGGGGTGCGATGAGGGTTGCGAAACGATTGGGGATTGACTATGCCGAGGCGGTGGTGGACTTTGAGTTTGGACATCGGATGGCGGTTCCGGTGATTTCGGGGGTGGTTGTGGCGGAGGAGTCCTATGATCAGATGATGGAGGAGTTGGAGAAAGATGAGCTGGAAAGGAAGAGGAAGGAGGACGAGAAGAGACGGAAGGGGGCGTTGGGCATGTGGAGGAAGATGTTGATGGGGCTTAGGATCGTGGAGAGATTGAGGGAGGATTATGGAGATGTCAAGGACGGGGAGGTGGAGGTGTTTGGAAAGGGGGGAGCGGGAGGTACCGGCAATGATGATGTGCATATGGCGGGAGAGGAGGGGGCGGGAGGGTTTGAGGTGGACGACGATCATATGGCAGGGGGGTTTCCGCCGGAGGGGTATCAGGAGCAGGATGGCATGGGCGGGGGTTTCCTGCCAGAAGGCCACGATGAGGAGGATGGGCGCACGACTTCAGGGTACTTCCCTACCGTTGATCCAGAAGACGAGGATGATGACGGCGAGGATGTACTGGAGATTGATCATGGTGATGTCGACGTCGCGGTGAGTTACAAGCCAGCGTCACCGTCGCCCCCGCCAGTCCCGAAAAGTAAGGCGCCTCCGAGGAGGGGAGCCAGGCGGAAGGCGGCGGTCAAGGGGAAGGCTGCATCGTCTACCGGTAGGCGAAGGACGAGGAGGCGAAACGTTGCGTCAGCGAGTAGCTCCGAGGAGGAAGAGGACAGCGAGGATGGATACGAGGTACCTGATTCCGAGGACGACGAGTGATGGTGAGCGATGTAGCATGATAGGATACATGTAACATTTAATTCGATAATGCAATTGTCCAGAAACCAGCAACCCGGTCCTGGTGGCAGATCTGCGCGGGGAAAGTCCAACTTCTGTCATTGAACGGACCAGTAGCGCGGCGCGGGATGGCGGGCGGTGGGGGGTGGGTGGTTCTTGTCAGCGCCGAATCGATGCATCGAAACCTGCTATCACGTTCATATTTTGGTCGTTAATGCAGGGCTAATGCAAGATGGGGTACTCGATGGGGAAAGGTGTGGTGGCATGGTTGGCAGGAAGGTGTGCTGGTAATAGTATTGAAAGGTAGAAATGATACGGTACAGTGATGCGTCAGATTCCGTATACGAGGAAGAGGAAAATGCCGAGGACCACCTTGCAGTTTTGCTCCCGAGACATGGATGGGGGAGAGGGGAGTACCTCGGAGATACAGTGGAAACGCGTTGTGGGCTGCTGTATTCTGTTGAGAGACGTGGACTCGGTGTTGAGGGTAGGTAAGATAGCTCACCCTCTGGAGCTTGTCCATGTGGTTTTATGTGGGGACAACCGATGGAATATCCAGTGAAGTTCCAGGTTATGTACTCAATATTCTTTTATCGGAAGGATCTCCACTGGGTCCCCTGTAACTGCCGGGGTCAATGGTGGGTCGATCCGGAGCGCCGGGTTCGGGCCACTTTGAATGCTAAGGCGCTATCAGACGCAGGCAGAGCCCTGGGCGTTTGGCTGATAGAGCCGCTATCGACAGTTCCCGCGCATGTGCAGGAGATGGTGATTTGCTTCCCTGGTGAGGTGGTTCCATTTGACATCAGGTGCCACATGGGCGAATGAGAAGCATCGTAAATATGCACGAAATACGTGGAATTACCACCAGACATCATGTGTCCGTCGGTGGGGCAATGTAATCCCCAGTAGTAATTACCCCCTGGAACGTGAAGCTGTCGACGAGGGCCCGTGCAGGAGCTCCCTGCCTGTTCGCTGCTCCAGGCTGGAGGTGGACTGTGGACTTGGAGCAACACCAGCTCCGACTCACTTCTCCTCCCGAGCACCGCTTTTCCGAATCATTCTGTCATGTCGGCTCAGTCGCCGCTCTTTCCTGGGGGACCCTGAGCCGGATACTTGTTGTGCCCTCAAATATCCCTCGGATAGCTCCTGCTCTGGTCGCACGTCCAGCTCGGTCCCAGTCAGCGTCAGCCAGCCTCATCTGAAGCTTGTGCCTGCCACTACTCCATACCACACACGACCTTCCGCAGCATACGAGTCGCCGCCATATTCACTTGATTGACTCTCCGGTCGCTGGCCCAATTGCGGGGCACTTTCCCTCGTTGACCTCACCAGCCCAAGCAACATCTGCAAAGCATGGTCAGAACTGTGTGCCCGAATCCCTAACATGGACCACGACGCCCTTTTCAACCAGGTTTACGGACAGCAACACCCGCAGCATCTGTTTGACGGCATTGGAGATCTTCCCGAACTCGACCTGGTAATTCAGCGTCACTTTGGCCATATTCCGTAAGTCACTTTTTCCCCCTCCAGTATCACATGTGGTAGTCCCCCGGCAAGCTGCTTTCGCGGGGCAACAAACTTCCTATCCGGACTATCTCCAGCCACTGCGGGTTTTGCGTTCTTTTTTTCCTCTGTAAAGAATTTGTCTTGCACCTGCATTCCCGAAGCCAAAGAGTACCTAGTTGCTTCCATTATATCTGCGCACCTCCCCCGCCCGCACACCCCCAACCGGCTCCCCTGGAGCGTTTTCACAAGGCCATGGGAAGTTCCCATTCCAAACCAAGACACAATGCACAAGAGCCACTCGTCAAAAAATCCCGTCTTGGTTTGCGGAAATCTCTCCGAGGACGGTGCAAATCCCTAAACAAGCAACAGTCCCAACAGAACAACGAGCAGCGAGGAGAGGAGGACGACGAGCCACCACCAATTGCCGAAAACCATAATTCTGACAACCCCAACAGGCCACAAAACAACAGCAGAGAAGTGCAGGAAATGCCCGTGGTGCGTAGATCGCAGGGCGACGTCGATCCAGAGCTGAGCACCGAAGAATGTGAAGAAACCGCACGTAATTTCTTTCCCGACATCTGCCCTGACTATCTACGAGAAACGGCTACAAGTCGCACATGGACAGCCCAAGGCATCATCGAGCACATCCTTGATCAAGCAGAGCAGGGAAAAAAGTACCCCAAGCGGTCCAAGTCTCTGAAGCGAAAACGAGAAGACGCGTCAGAGGACGAGGAAGAGGAGCTGCGGAGGAAGATCCAGGCCGAGCCAGGGCACCAGGGCATGGGCATAGAGTACTTCAAGCAGTACAAGGTAGCAGCGTGAGTTGTTTGTAGCGTGCTGTCCTTTTTTAGATTCCCTGACCTCTAACAACCAGACAGCAGGGAACTACTTGTGGCCGAATACCCCAGCATCAAGGTCAAGAATATAGATGAAGAACTGAGGCGGAACAACCACAGCCTTTATCCAACATACCTTGCCGTAGACACGGAATCCGCCAAGGAAAGCTCAGACTGGCGAAAAAAGACCGCAGCCAGGCCCAAGACCAGCATCGCAGACGCTATCAAGAAGGTATCTGAGAGCAACCAAGCAGGACAGATGGGTGCGCTGGGGGATTTCAACACGGCACGCGGTATCTGCCAGGCCAAGGCTACGAAGGAGAGAGCAAAGAAGGCAAAAGAAGACGAGGAAACGGCCAATTATGCACAAGCAGAAGCCGACGGCACCATCCTCGAGTGCGGGTGTTGCTTTGGCGATTTCCCTCGGAATCGAATGGTGCACTGCAACGCCGACACGATTCATTTCTTCTGCCGCGAGTGTGCGAAGCGCATGGCCGAGACGCAGGTCGGTCTATCCAAGTATCAACTGGATTGCATGTCCATGGACGGCTGCCAGGGTTCATTCAACAAGAGCCAGAAGGACCTGTTTCTCGATGAGAAGTTGACTGTTGCACTTGATCGTATCGAGCTTGAGGCGGTTCTTCGCATCGCCGACCTGGAGTCGCTCGAAACCTGCCCCTTCTGCCCGTATGCGGCCGAGTACCCACCAGTCGAAGTGGACAGGGAGTTCAAGTGTATTAGCGAAGAGTGTGGTCTTGTCTCCTGTAGGCTGTGTCGACAGGAGACGCATCTCCCAAAGAGTTGCGAAGAGAGTGCGCGTGAAAACGGACATTCAGCGCGGCGCGAGATCGAGGAGGCAATGTCGGCCGCCATGATCCGGACCTGCAACAAATGTAAGAGTTATCAGTCTTTGTTGCCAGACATGGCAGCTAACTGCGAACAGGCAAGACACCCTTCATCAAAGAAAACGGCTGCAACAAGATGACATGCACCAGGAACGGTTGTGGAAACATGCAGTGCTATGTCTGCTCCCAGTCTTGTGATTACGCCCATTTCGACGATGCAGCTAGAGGTGGAAAGCGCGGCAACTGCCCCCTTTTCGACAGCGTTGAGCAACGTCATGCCCAGGAAGTCCTCGAGGCCGAGGAGGCAGCACGCAAGAAGGTGGCCGAGGCGAACCCCGATGTCGATGCTTCCCTTCTTAATATTCAGTTTTCCGAAAGGGTCAAGGAAGACGAGTTAAGACGAGCAGCTGCTCAGCCAGGACCTCGGAGATTGCATCCACCACAGTTCCCTGATATCGGTGTGCCGGCACGTGCGGTTGGTGTGCACCCTCCAGCTCAAGCCCCCGGCCAGGCAGCCAACCAGATTGTCGATGACATGAACGGACACCAAATGAGACTACAGATGTTGGCACAGATGAACCTGGACCAAGCGATGCAATTTCAGCGCGACGCTCGTCGAAACCGGATGGGACTCGGCGCCATGGAGGCCGACGGAGCCGCTCCCATGCAGGCGCAGGTTCAAATTCAACAAGCTCAGGCTCAGGCTCAGGCGCAGGCTCAGGCTCAGGCTCAGGCTCAGGCTCATGCTCAACACCTCCGGGCTCAGATGGTTCAGGCTCGGCAACAGTTTCAGGCTCAGGTGCAGGCTCAGCAGGCTGAGGATCAGGTTCGACAGGCTGAGGATCAGACCCAACAGGCACAGGATCAAGCTCGACAGGCTCGGGTTCAAGCTGAACGGGCTCAGGCTCAGGCTCAACAGCAAGCCCGCGCTGAACGGATGGCGAGAGCAGACGATTTAGACGAGGCGCATGGAGGTCCGCAGATGGAACAACCCGAGGCGAGAATAGACCGAAATGCGGGCCAAAGGGCACCCGTCAATGATGGCCGGCGATATCGAATGATCCAGGAGTTGCAACAGCTTCAACAACAAGAACAACAACGTCAACAACAGCAACAGCAACAACTGATGGCTGCTCGCCTACGCCGCTTCCCGCAAGGCGCCCCGTTTCCAGCGGTTCCCAGACCAGCTGAGCCCGCGCAGGGCCAGGGAGGAATGTTTGCGCCAGCTGGGGCCGCCGGAGGTCTATTTGATGTGATGTACCCCCACCTCCGAGGTGCTCGGAATCCGCCGGCCGCCATCCCGTGGCCCGAGCCCGTTGAAATACCAGTTCGGAACCCATTTGCGGCCAAAGCCGCCCAAGGCGCCGATAATAATAATGGCAATAATACCGTGGCCGGGCAAGGGCAGCCTAAATTCCGGGCGCAGGCGAACAATGTCATTGACCTCACTGCATCGCCCCAGGAACGACCGAGGAATAATAACAACCCACCTAGGGGGCAGCCGTATGTTTTTCCTGGATGGTAGGAGATTCTTCGACCGGGCGTTAACGGGGAAGCTCCAGGCTCGAGTGTTGATGATCCGACGGGCTTGCTTGGGTAAAACGAGGGAGAGTCAGATGTCTGCAAGGGACAGGATATGCCGCAGCAACCTGATTGGTAGATGAGTGGACATTTCTTTTGGTTTTTGGGGCCTGGTCATCCTCCTTTTCAGACCCTAATTGACGTGGGAGCGTGTCTTGGAAGACAAATGGCAGACATGGCGGCTTTTTGCGAGGATCGCGCAACCATTTTACCTCACCGGTCGACTCGAAGCATATTTACGGCGGCGTTACTTTTGCCTTGTGTGGCATCGTGTTTTTTTACCATTCATCGGCCTTGGCCATATGGGTCCGGATTGGGTTAGGTTCAGCGGTGTTTTTTTTTTTTACTACTTGTTTGTTTGATCATTGCATCTTTTCTCCTGGGGGCTTGGGTTCGATTGGGATGGAGTACACAACGCGAAGGAGAATTGCATGGGATATTATCGGCTTTGCAGAACATAGTCTGTGGGGATTATTGTTTTTGTTCAATCGTTTTTTTGCTTTGCGAGAAGGCTTAACTTTTGTTTTTACTTTTGCGGGAGGAGGTCTGATATGGGGGGTTCAGGGTACTTATTTGGGCACCGGGTTTTTATTGAAGGGTGGGGTTGTGTGTATTTATTTTGTTCTTTGACAGCGGTTGGCTTCATGGAAAGGCAATGTTGGAGTTTTTTGTTTTTGTTTTGGGGGGTTTGGGTTGGCTTTGTGGCTTTTGAAGGGTGATGGTAGCATAAGACTGGAAGAGACTGGTTGGCACAAAGTTACTTTGCTTGTCCTGATGCCTAGCTTGAGTTACAAACGGTACTCTCAAGGACGGACCCCGCGCCAAACTCTAAGGCTGCATTGCATTGCCGTATATTACTGGCACAGCCATATAATTCCGCCATGAGAACATAGTATTATTATTATTATTATTATTATTTTGCCTCCTTCTTCTCCTGACTACTGTGTGATGAAGCTTTTTACCTCCCCCGTGCAAACTTCTCGTGCCATTTGCCTCGCTTCTTGACTTCGGGGCCAGCAGCGGAACTGGATTCGGGTACTGGGACGAGCTCGACGGTTTCGTGGAGGGTTGCTATCGCTTTGACGGCTGTGCCGTCGCCGCTTGTGTCGGGGGAGGAGGTTGTTGTTGTTGTTGTTGGGGAGAGGATGATGAGGGAGTTGGAGGTGTTCTTTTGGCGGAGGGAGTAGGTTTTGGTCGAGTTTGGGACTTGAAGGATGGCGGAGGTTGGGGAGGGGGAGATTGTTAGGCTGGATGTTATACAAGGTAAGGGTTAGTTGAGTGTGGGGGACGAGGGGAAGAGGAGGGCAAACGTACACGTGGGTATCTTCGCCTTCTAGGAGGGCAACGAGGTCGGGTGGGAGCTCTAGGAGCTTGTACCCCGCTACCGAGTCTTGATCGTTGTTGAGGAGGGTGAGGGGCGAGGGGGCGGGGGGGTGGTAGAGGGGGATGGTGGGGTGGAGGTGTTGGGTTGACATTGTTTGTCGTGTCTTATCGTTGATGTTGGTTGTTGGTTGACTGGTGGCGTTGGGGTAGTGGCGGTTTGTTGGTGGGATTGATATAGCGAAAGGGGTCTAACAGATGACGGGTTGATGGAGGGGCTTCGACAGAGGGTGTGGTGGCTGGTTGGGGTGACGTCAAAAGGATAGGAGAATAAATTAAGGTTATTCTTTGACAGACGCGTGGTGGGGGTGGGTGCATGCGGGAAGACGCGTTTGACAGGTGGGGTGCTTGGGTGTGGGGACTCGTGCTTGGACCACCTCATGACCAACTCCCACCCACAGTAACCTCTGATAGGTGCTGTGAGCTGGTTTAGGCATTGGAGTTGTTTACTTGAGGACCAAGGTCTGTGTGGGGCTTGAGGAATTTGACCAGTCCCTCTCCCCTATTCGCGAGCAGATTGCCCGAGGCGGTTTAGGTTCCATCACAGTTATCTCGTTTGCAACTTGTCACTAATTCCCACACCTCTTTCCCCGAGATTCCCTGAACTCAGCTCCCTTCCCATCCACCTCCAAACCTTCTCACGCAGCACTAGCAGCCTTAGCCATTCTGCCCAGCGCAATCTGGATCTCCATCCCCCTCCTAGTCTCCTGGAGTCGATTCGTAAAGTACTCAATCTCCATACCCCATCAAAGTCAGTTACAATCCAACCTTCGTTATCTCTGATGTCCAACAACCTACCACCCATAAAACGGTAGCCACATCTTCCTCACTATCTCTGACCTCCTCCAGGAACCGGCCAAGTTGTCTCTGAGCTCTTTCAAGAGCGATAGTGCGTTCCTCGTATGTCTCGTTGGAAGCCTGAGCGAGATGTTAGTGTAGGTACAGATCAAAATATCAGAACGTGGGGGTCATACTGCGGTAGCATGTGAAGAAGAACGGCCATCGTCATGGACCGGTACTTCTGTCTCTGGTCTATTCACTGCCTCGATCAGACGTCTGAAGATGGCGAGGAGATGTTCACGGTCGGTTGGTGAAAGTGGCATCTTGCTTCTTTGGTTCTGGTTGTGGTTGGGAAAGACTCCAGGTTGATGTTGGGGTTGGTCGTTTATATACTTCGAGTGCAGTATTGAAGCCTTGGCTGATGGCGAGGACAGGTGAGAGAGCCATTGGAGATTTTATTGTTCAGCTAAAACAATACGTGGAACGCGGAGGCTACGTATTGCTGCGAGCTTGAGTGGTGGCAGGCGATGAGTGATAGCTTACGTAGTCACGCGAGAGTTGTGCGTCATCGCTGCTGGTGTAGCAAACCAGTTGGTGTTGTGTATAATGTGAGCAGGTGGCAGTAGCCTCCGTAGGTGAGAATGGTGAAGACTTAGACCTGAGGGCTAGCTCCCAGACCCGAACTTCCAATATGCCACTTCAATTTAGTATAGTAGTCGGACCAGTCAGGAGGGGTGGACTGCAATCCAGCCGCCTTAGTGAGCAGAAGCAAGAGCCTGTCGAGATAGCGCTTGATATCCATGTTGAACCTCGCTGAGTTGATTTTTTAAGCTGTGCGTTTGTAAATCTAAGGTAAAGAGCCTTGTACAGCGACCGTAAGCTTTGGGCTGGTAAAAACATCCCACCATCTCGGAATCAGAAGGAAGCTTGAAGGTTACCAACATCGAGAATTGTCGCCACAAACGTGGAACCCCTGCTTAGTAGGTACCTATACACTATCCTCCCACCGGAGGAAACTCTCCGCCTCATCATTCTCCTAAACCTTGACACCTCTTGGCATCTTCCTGAATTCTATACTGGCGTACGCTGCTACTTCTAACTACTCTTCACTAGACACTCATCAACAACTAAATCGGGGATGGTTCAATGGTTCAACTTTCGCTGAATACCTACCGTAGTTTTATTCTCTATCTAGGTATATCAGGGTAAAACACTGATACGTGATGGTCCAATACATGGTCAAAGGTAGTGGTAAAAGGTGATGTATTGATAAAGAAGCTAAGGGGTAAAAGATAGTTAATAGGCCTTGGAATATATCGAAAACATATGAAATAATCCTGTTGATGTGTTAAAAGATAGTTATAAGCCCTGAGAAGATAGTAATAAGCTGTAAGAAGATAGTTGATAGGTCTTTTGTACTCTCCCTAAGGTGTAATCCTGGCTTACAGTACAAATTATTTTATCCACGGCGTGAGTGCGTCATGTGATTAGGTATGATGTGGAAGGAAGAAAGGGAACGGTTGCCTGGAAAGTTTGGAGGTTTAAAGAAAGGCAAGCCACGATGGGCATCCTAAAGCCTCAAAGGTTCTCCAATTCTTATGCCCTATAAGGTTTGCAATCAACCATAAATACACGTCTTCTCATCTCGGTGCCTGGTATTGCCTTTTCTCCTTTCCTCTCCAGCGCAACACAAAACCATCACACAAAACCATCATGGCTTCGCAACAGAACTCGGGACAGAACTCGGGACAGAACTCGGGAAAGAACCCGGTACAGAACTTGGGACAGAACCCGGTACAGAACTTGGGACAGAACCCGGGACAGAACTTCGCAATACGCCCATCACAGTACATCGAATTGGGCTCCACAGTCCCCGACAGGCTGCCTACCACCACCGACACCTTGCCTAGCCGTAACGAGCTTTCGGCCCAGTTTCATTTCATCCGCCAGCTAGAGCAATGGTGGAAGGCAAACTTTGCGCATTTGACGGAAAAACCACAAAGGGAATTCGCGACGTTCAATGACTTTCAGGTTTCGGCACTGATAATGATGCATCATGATCGCTTGAGACACGCTGTGCGTTGCACCGGGGAAAATCCAGCGTATGCAGAGAGCGTCATCGCCACCACCTTGTGCATGGCGTTCTTGGCGAAACTGTGTGAGTACATACATTTCCTATCTCTTTGGTAAAAGCTGTCTTTCTGACCTCCAACCAGGCCTCCCCAACTTCGAAGACGGCACCAACCTGGGCCCTATCGGGTCCGAAGCAGCGCACCGCATCAGCATCGACTACAGAGCACGACAGCAAGCTCCATATTTGGTTTCAAGCAAGGTGTATCATATCATCCCAACACTTGCTCCTCAGATCACTGGCTTGATGAAGGTCTGTTTGCGCGGTGTCAACCGCATCATCCCACAGGAGTTACGGCCATCGGGCGGATACGACCCCAAAGATTTGTCCATCATGATGAGAAGGTACTTTGCCTCCGACCAGTCCAACTGCTATTGGAACATGATCACGCTCCCTGATCACCTCTTCCACATGTGGTCTAACGCCAAGATTGCCCTCAAGCCCCTTGGAAAGGCATGGGCAGCCTGGGAGCAGTCGGCAATCCTTCCTGGTTACATAACCATCCAACTCCAAGTGGTACCCCTCGCCACCCGAGTCAACCCCGATGATTCGCTGCCGCGCAAAGCGGACGACTTCCGAGAGGCTTTCTCGCCCGAGATCAAGATTATCGAAAATTCAGGGGCGGTCGATTGGTTTACCAACCTCAGGATCCCCCCGGCGGGGACAGTTCGCTCCGAGTCTGGCCAGTTGACAAATCTCGTGATGATGCGCGCGCCTGAGAAACCACGTTTCATATTCTTCCCCGTCCGTGAGGAAGATGTCCCGAAAGCGTATCTGGCTTTCCAACTCCGGTACGTGACAACCATGGCCACAGCATGGGCTGGCGGGCCTGAAAATTTGCCCCTCTCTGCCGAGAGCCTCCCGGACTATTACAGCGACGATGAGAATTTCAGAGGGTCTAACGCCGCAGACTTTGCGGAGCACGTGCCGGATTACAATGAGATCTGACCAGCCTGCATGGAGCATCGGTAGTTGTTGAGGGGCAGGAAGGGAGAAGCCGGTTATTGTTTGAGACCTGAGGTGTTGGGAGAGGTCATTCACTACCCTTATCTCTTATAGGCCCTGGGCGCCACTTTGCTCCACTCAGACTACCCACACTTCAACCATCTATTTGATTGAAGCACCTGTTTGATATCAACTTTCTTTTAATACATCAAAAGTATCGTTTAAAGTATTCTCGATGTATTCCAAAGGTTATTAACTATTTTTAAGACCTACTAACTATCTTTTACGGCTTATTAACTATCTTTTAACACATTAAAAGTATAATCTAAAGTGTTTCTCCAAATATTCCAAGGGCTATTGACTATCTTTTAACACATCAAAAGTATCGTTTAAAGTGTTCTCAGTATATTCTAAGGCCTATTAACCTTTTTTTAAAGGCCATTTATTATCTTTCAAGACCTCTTAACTATCTTTCAAGGCCCCTTTCAAGGCCTCTTAACTATCTTTCAAGGCCTATTGCAGTGCGGTTTCTCTGTCCAGGACGTGGCACTCTCGTCCCGGTCCCGGCCTCTGTTCCAGTTTCTGCAGCAACCTCTCCCGCTCCTCCTCAAACACTCCTTCCAACTCCTCCTCCCAAATCCACTTCATCCTCTCCTGCACCGTGTCTCTCAGCACGGGGACACACTCGTCATAGCTCTTTCCCTTCATGTTCTCCGCCTGCATCTGATACAGGTACCCGGCGCCCCTGCTGGTCTCCTGAACCTTGCTCGCCCTTGGCATTCTCACCTTCTCATAGAGTTCCATCCACTCTTTCGATTCCCCGTTTAACTTTCCGTTTCTAGCTTCCAGTAGGCCAGCCATGGCCCTCCCGATGACAAATGCATCCTCCACCGCCTGACCAGCGCCTGCACTCTGGTGCGGAACCATCGGGTGCGCCGCATCCCCCACCAGCGCCACCTTCCCTCCCTCAAACACCCACCTCTCCGCTGCTTCTCGGTCGTTGATCTTCCATTTTGACACCTCTTCTGGCAGCAACTCGATCACTTTTTGCACAATGCCATCGCAGTCCCCGAAATCTCTCTCTAGTTCTGTTCTGGCGCACGTAGCGGACCAGGACTCCTTCAGGTCACCAAGATCTGACTCAGGGGTCGTGATACACCCTACAAAGTTAAGCGTTTGGGTTTCGCCTTGGGATATCGGGTAGGTGAGCAGGTGCTTGTTCGGCCCGATCCACATCACATGATAGGATTGGATTGGCCATGGCTTGGGCAGCGAGGCAAATGGCAGCAAGCCGCGATAGACGATCTTTCCAGAGTAGATTGGCGGCGTGTTTCTCAGGTACTGGCTCCGAATTGGTGAGTGGATTCCATCGGAGGCGATGAGGATGGAACAAGATGCGGCGGTGGCGTCGGTGAAGGTTATTTTGACTCCTGATTCACAACTCTGAGCTGTGTTAGGGCTGCGTCACTCAAGATGGTATAAAACACAGCAGAAAGCCTAAACTTACAGTGACAGACTGGCACTTCTTCTTGGTGTGCAATGTCGCAGCACTTCTCGCTTTGATAGCATCGAGAAGGACTTGCAGAAGCTCAGCCCGTGATACGGCAGCTTGGCGGATATTACCCGAGTCGTTGGAGTAGATTGTGGTGATCTCCTCACTGTTGTCCCATCGGCGGAGAGTAAAGAAGACACCGTCTTTGGAACCAGCGATGGCATTGATTTCATCACCAAGACCGATTTGATGGAGAAGCTTCGTTGCGTTGACGCCGAGGTTGATACCTGCGCCGATTTCACGGTACTGCTCTGCTTGTTCGTAGATGTTGATCTCGATTGAGCCCGAAGGACAGAAGTGGTGGAGAAACAGGGCGGTGGACAGGCCAGCGATGCCACCGCCGATGATGCCGATTTGAAACGGGCGTTTCTTTGATTTCTCTCCCATACTGTCTGTTTTTGATGGCGCCTCAGTTGATATGAATTGCTAAATTATTTGCAGCTCCAAGTAGGTACCTTAGGTGCACAGCATTCGGCTCTGGTGCCGAATATAGATTTGCAATCGAAAAGGAGGGGCATGATGCCCGCATGAAGCTATTCCCGACTTATCTGCGAGCCGGGGTGGCCTTGTGCTTTTCAGTGTAGACACGTCACAGTGCATATCTCGGGATGCTACGTTGAGCTATGGGGTTCGATCCTGTTAGTGGAGGTCTTGAGCATTTGATATAGCACAAAGTAATTCAGGCGGACATCTCTCAACAAACAGATTTGACAAGAGACGAATATTCTTTTCAAGTTTGACCATGTCCTTTTGAACAGCGCTAGCTACTTATCCCTGCCAAAATTCCTCCATGAACCATTGGTTGCTCAGTTCGCATAAAATACCCAGAAGACCCTCACTTCTCCTCCTCCTTGATCTTCACCTCCTCTTCCTCCTCCTCTTCCTTGACCTTCACCTTCTTCACCTCCTCCTTCACCTCCTCCTCCTTCATCTTCTCCTTCGCGCCATCTGCTTCATCCTCTCCTCATACCGCTCCACCATCTCCGCAACCCAGACCGGATCATGCGGACGCATGGGGAACCGGAAGAAAAAGGTAACAGCCTTCGTGTCGCCCACGATCTCCTCCTTGATGGAAACCACGTTCTGATCGTGGACAGTGTGTTCGTAAGTGGGAGCAGGCGAGACCGGGTTGTGAGGGAGCTCCACCGTGATCTCGATATAGAGAGGCTTATGAGGGCACCCGGCGTAGAGGCGGGGTTCCTCCTGCTTGGGAGTCTCGGTTTGATTAGGAGTAGAAGTCATCTTGTTATTCTTTTTCTGTTTGAATAAAATGTTAGTCGGTACTTAGGTATGATGTATGCTTTGAATGCGCGACTTACCGTGTTCAAGGTGATGTTTGCTGTGTACAGGTACCTAGGTAGGTATGATGGTTTCTTTGCTGCGATGTGCACAAAGAGAGAGAAAGGTTGAAGGGAAGTGAAAAATTAGATGAGCGAGGGGGAAAGTCTACCAAAACAAAAGCAACCAGGAAGCGTTGACCAGTAGGCGGCTGATGCTTAGAATCACCAAATCTCGATGACATCGTCAAACCAACATGGGCGGATCCTCGACGAGGACCCTCGTCAATGGGTACGAGGCCGGCGCTTACATGAGCTCCTCCATAGCACCAGGCAGTGCTCACCAGTGAACCTGAATGCCGGAACCATTGGCAAGATCAGGGATTTCTTAAGAACAACAGGCTCTTTCACACGAAAATGTCCATTTGCAGATCAGATCAATTCAACAACAGTTCGTTCAAGCATAAAACTTTGACCACTTCTATGGGTAAGGTACCTATGATCCGGCCTTGTCTTCTTCTCTGATCACGTTCATCCCAATGAGATCTAGAGGTATCTTCAATCATAAGTAACCATAGACTATTTTAGTCACTCTTTTCAAGCACCATATCTCGGTGTTTAGAGCTTCCATTCAGCGCACTCTCATAATCACACTGTCATCTGGCTCCGACTCCGAGGACTGCGAGGACGCACCTACCCTGGGATGACGCTCCAGTCCCTACCCTCGCCCGAGGGATCAACATCGAGCAAGCCTTCGAAAGCGCTGGGAGTAGGCCCGAAACTTCACCTCATTCCGCGACTTTGAGCCACAATATTCTCTCTACCTCCGCCTGAAGCCGCAGGGAAAGAGCCACTTACGTCGCGAGCTGGCTGTTTGAAAGAGAGAACTGGAAGGTCAAGGTCAACATCTAGATGAGAGAAGAGTTGGTGTACATGTAACTTGTTGTTGCTGTTGTTGTTGAGATGGCACGCTCTTTCATACTCGTGGTGCTCAGGTTTGCTCTGGTAAGGTAACAGGGAGCCTTCCTTGATTCATGGCTACCTGGGTCCTGGGATGAACGAGAGGGACATGTTGCTCAAGAATACGAGAAGTAAAGGACAGCCAGGAACCTAGGCACGAAGAACACGAAAAAGGACTGCTGATGGCAACGGTATTTAAATGGATGCCGAGGCTACCTAATACACACCTCGTCGCCCGAGGACCAGTGAATTTTCCCTCTCGTTGATATGATGCCCAGCAATCACAACTACGGCATTCTCTGCGTCCGGCTTATGCTTGATTGCACACGCAAGACATTTCTGTGTCACTATAATGACATTGGCATGCAAAACTCCAAGAACATAAACCAGTGCCTCCGGACACTGGGAGGCATCTATGATGAAGTTCTCATGAGCCTTGGTAACATCTGCCAGTCTGCGCTTAGGTGTTCCACGCCGCACAAAAGCTTCCAGATCCTTAAGGCTGAGACGTTGCCATGAATAGAGATCTTCTTTCAGCGCAGCTGCGTCTATGCTGCCTCCGCAGGAGCAATTTATCACGCACCGGCCTAGCCGACTGAGGACGGTCCGAAGGTTGATCGAGGCAGCAAGGATGCCCGTTCTTCGCATGTTCAATACCACAGTTTGCTGGTCCGCCTCCTTGCCGGGGCCCCAGTCAGGCTCGATATCAAACCGTGTTGTATCCATGGGAAATTGCTCACGGTTGCGATCGTGTTCGTCGTCCCACCTTTCGTTGACGACGTCAACTCGGACTTCGACAGGGTATGAACTGAAGTTTGATGCACGAATAAGGCCATCATCTTTGTCATATGGGAAGTTGAGTAGCTGGCCTCTGACGATGTGAAACTCGCCAAGATGCTCTGGTCGGATTTTGAGCCGAACCAGGATGTCCGAGACGGCTGTGAATCCGTTACACTGCACACCAAGAACCAGCTTTTCATTTTTGTCGGGTGGTGAGTCCGTAGCCTCGGCGCCCAAGAACATTTCAAAAAGCAGAGAAGCCCATTCGCTGTAGCCCAGCGTTCCTTGAAGGGCTCGCCCAACATGCCGGGCCCAGCGTGTGACCTTTCTCCCACTGTCGCGGTAAATGCTTTGGGGATCGAAGGCGATTTCAGAGTTCAGCCCGAGGTGGGTGCATTGATCGCGGCAGGCACGGCTGCACACGCCATACATGGCCCCAAGAACGATGGCCAAAACCTGGAAGAAGTTGGCCATCCACCTCTTTTGTGTCAACACGAGGTCGGTTGCCTTGTCAAACAGTGATTCAGGATTCCGCGAAAATGCCCAGTCTTCACCATTCACAATATTGCCGGAACCCACAAATGCCACAAACGGCTCGAGGCAAATGTCATGTATGTGTGGAGAGAATATATCGAAGAGGTCGCGGATGTTGTTAGCAAATGGAATTGGGTTTTTTGATGCATTCACAACTAGCTTGACCATGAATTGATCCCTGCCAGTCACTTGAATTCTTTCAAATGACTGCACTGCCGTCGAAAACGCATGTTTGAATGCCTCGTGTAGCGTTGGAGGTGAAATCTTAGGGTTAAGCTGCATATACCTCGTATGGCCGAATGCCAACACCGGAATGTTTTGAAGGAGCATTGGTCTTGGGGGCGGTGCGTCATCAGGGGCAAAGACCATAGGATCCGCTAGGAGGTCTGTCTCGAGGTCGCCGGTGTGTGTCGCTACTAGGAAGACGTCGTAGCTCTGATCCTTGAAGGGATTTGCTTTGAAGGCCTCATCGTATTCATCCCTCCTTGTCACGATCCGATTTCCCGCCGAGATTTGTCTGAAGCCTAATTGGGACAGCATTGAGGCAGCTGTCCATGCTCGTAAGGACCGGGTGGGATATCTTGATTCGATGGAGGCAGGTCGCTCGTGAGTTGGTGTAATCGCCCATTTAAGGACGCCGAGGATGATTTGGAGCTCCTGATCCCACCGCTCAGAGTGAATAGACTCGTAGTACATCGCCCAGCTACTACTCGGATGAGGACCCTTGGACTGAAGCTTGTCCAGTGCTTCTTTCGCTGTTTTGAGGAGATAGTCCCTGAACTTGTTGCTGGCCTCCTCGGAGAGAACTGAGGCAACCCACTCCCGCAAGCTAGTCAGAAGGGACCCTTCAAAGATGATATCTTCATCATGAATATTGCCCTGAAGTAGACCACAAGGAATAAGCCTCTCCAAGACCGCCACAATTCCATTCTCACTGCAAAAGCAGGACAGGCAGACCGTCAATGCTCGTAAGGACGAATGGGCTGGACTCGAGCTCATGGAACTCTGAGTTGGCAAAGGGATGCGTTTCGGACCACCACCTTCAAAAAAGACTCCGTGCATGTCGTTGTGGTGGTCACGAAGTTCTTTATACCACTCTACATCAAAAGACGCAGGCGACACGAGCTCCACTCCACTTGATGTTAAGACCTGGTCCAACAATTCCCATTTCTGGGGCCCTTTCAACCAGCCGAAACGGCCAAAAGCAAGTTGGAGTATGGTCTTGAGCCGTCGACGTGTGGCAGCGACTGATTTCTCGGAGCCTGCCGGCACATCTAACCCCTCCAGAGCTGTTCCCTTGGCGAAGACATGCATGTGGAGTGATATCTTGTTAACATTGTCGACATGACCGGCAAAGACTTGGGAATTGTTGTCGGCACTTGTGTTGCCAAAGGTCTGGTTGACGTCGCGATCTGATGCCATGGCTACGTTTTGAAATTCGTGGATTGGGAAAGAGAGGACTTGATGAGTTCAAACTCAGTGCGAAAGCCGCTCACCGCCAGAGTAAAATCCCAAGTTCTTGTTACGAAAACGCTTCATCAATTTCAGCTCTCTTAGAGTCGCATATGTGGGTGCCCAACCTCAGTGCAGGGTGGCGTGTCTTTGACATCCAATAGAAATTACTCCCCCTCCCCCTCTTAGCGCCTAGGCTGTGTGCATGCTGCATGTCATTGGATAGATGACAGGTTTTAGGCAACCACGGCGATGAAGTTGGGCTGCCAGGGATGCCGCTGAAATTTATGGCGTTCCTGAAAAGTGATCTATGCTCAAGCAGATACACCACACAAGCACAGAAAACGATGTCCGACCCCCTGAGTATCACCGCGGGGATCCTTGCAATTGTTACTGCGGCTTGCGCAAGTGCCAAGGGCCTGTTCCAGTTGGTCGACAGTCTGCGCAATGCACCCAAGGCTATCAAAGACTTGAATGAGCATATCATGGATGTACAGCAAGTCCTGAAAGCTCTCGAAAGTACCCTCCAAGATCAGCCGGATGCACTGGTACGTGCCTTTGAACGGGTTGGGCTGAAGGAGAGCATCGGTGCTTGCAGGACCATTACCGAAGACTTCGCCAAGACGCTCAGGAGATACACAACCAACAGTGCGAAGGATGGGATATCTCACCGCCGCGTCAGTTTGACCGTCACGTTCCGGAAGTCCAAGATCGCTACCTTTCAAGCCCGGCTCAAAGCTGCCAAAGAAACAGTCCAGTTCGCCATAACATCCGCAACATTGTGAGTCTCCAACTTTGAAAACGACAGCATGTTGACTGACACCTATGATCTGTCAGGGTGACCTCTTCAACTCTGTATGCCACAACAGAAAACTACCAAGCTGCCTTAAAGGCACACGAAGAGGCCATCAGGTCCCAAGCCAAACAACTTGAGAAGCTGGAAAATGAACTCATAGATTTGGAGCTCGACAGTGCGGCTGAAGACGATGAAGAAAATGACATTATTTCTGTAACAACACGTGAGCGCGGTGTCGCATTAGCTGCCTTGGTAGATCTCAAGCATTCGTGCCAAAAGTCTCTGTTGGTTACCGAAGCCCGGTCAAGCAACACGTATCAGAAGTTTGGCAATGTTACGGCGGTGGATGGCTTATCGAGAGCGGGGGCTGGGATGGCTGGGTCCAACTTCGGGGATGGAAAGGTACATCAGGAATGGAAGGACACGACTGCAAGCAACGGGGGTCAAGTCTTTGTCGGACGCATGGACAATGAAGCATTCAGAAGCTTTTGGGGAAATCAGGTTAGATGAAATTGAGAGGAGGGTCCGGGGAGGAAAGAACTTTGGCAGTTTGAGCACCAATATGGGAACACGGAAAAGTGAGCAAGGGACCATAATTTTGTAGTTGAAATGCAAGTGTCAGTTGTACAGGCGTGTTTTGACTCGGAGACGGTGAGTGCATATTCTCGAGGTCATGATTGAAGAGCAAGGTCAAACCACCCCGTTTCTGCAGTCTCGTTTAACGACCTTGGATATGGCGGTATTCGTAACGTGATACCACAAGTGTTGGTTGCAGCCCCTGAATGCCCCCTTTTCGAGAATCAGAGGATCTGATTGGCCAAAGCACCCCAATGCTCCGCCCGTAGGGCTGAGAGTCGCTAGGTAGGCAGCACCTTACGTCAGTGGGCTGGGGTCCCCGCGTTTTAGAGTCACCCCGCCAGAAGCATCCAATGTTACGGAGTAAAGCTTCTGAATTCCTCCCAATAAACCACCATCATCAAGAGCTCGAATTAATCCATCCATATTCTGCGGTAGCTTCCACTTGCATCGCGCCAAACCAGCCCAGTACTCGTACCCAATTACAGACACAATGACGACCGATCCGCTCAGCCCAGCTTCGGTGCTGGGAGCTATGGTGCAAGCTCTCCCCACCCACCAAAAAGACGACACCACATCCGACCTCAGCAGCTCGCTCGATGCCGTTACCCTCTTCATCCACAGCTGCTTTTCCAACCTCGGATTCCGTCTCCTCGGCTTCAACGAAGAGCAGCGAATCGAATCAGAATGCGCCAAGCTCGCCCCCCGCCTACCGCCGCAATGGAACGCCTCCGCCAGCTCCCACAGCTTCGTCTACGCCCACAGCCAATCATCCATGCAGTTCGTCGTCCGCATCGACCGCATAGGTTCCAAGATTGAAGTCCGCGGTCTGGCCATCGGCGACGAGCGCATCGCCCGTTTCGAGATCACGCCCAAGGATTACATTTCCAATGCATCGCTTCCAGTGCGCATCACCATGACGGCAGAAGGCAACGAAGACCGCTCCGATCTCTACGCCAAGCTGTCCAACGTCTTCATCTCGGAGGCGCGCATAAGTGATCTCGCCTCCCTGCTGAAAGTCTCCATTATCCAGCGCCTTCTACCATCACTGCAGAAGGAGGGTTACCAGGAAGATCCATCAGCAGCAGCAACACGACATGACCCTGCCCCTCGACGACCACAAGACCCCCCGCATCTCCCCCCGCCGGCACAGCCGAACCCTTACCCAGCGCCGGACCCCTTGGCAAATCCACCACCCCGCCCGATCCCAGCAGGCGATTTCCCACCCCCCGATTTTGAGGATGAGTACGAGGTCAACCGCCCTCCTCGGGGGCCCTTGAACATGCCAGGGGGGAACTTTGGAGGTTTTGGACACAATGATTTGTACCCTCCTGGATTGGGGCCTGATGACCCTATCAGGGGAAGCTTCGTTGGTCCCGGAGGTTTACGAAGACCTGGTGGGAGGGGAGGGTTCGCAGGCGGTGGCATGCACCCAACGTTTGACGACCCACTGTTCCAGGGCCCGAGAGGGGAGGGAGATGGCAGTTTTGACGGGCAAGTGCCCCCTGGAGCGAGGTGGGATCCTCTCGGTCCAGGAGGACAGCCTAGATTTGGAGGCGGCAGACCTGGTGGTGGTCGAGGAGGCAATGGTTTTGGAGGGGGTTTCGGTGGCTTTGGGGGCGATATCATTTGAGTAAGCTGTGCGAAAGGAGGGGTTTCCAGTGGGAGTGAAGTTGGAAGATTGAATCATGGAGACGTGTACTAGTGTACGCTTATGGTGTGCTACGACGAAAAGAGGTTAATGTCATTGCATGTGGTGTGATTATCTGCGTTGAGACGTTGGTGACGAGGGCGGCGCCGCTCATGCCAAGTCATGGGTAAGATTAGGTATCTATCTGTAGGAATAAAATACTCATGTAACTCCCCTTCGTACGATCTGGAATCGATATCATCTTCATTCATGACAACGACTTCTATCTCCTCTCACCCAACCGAAATGTCAGACTACGACTTCAGCAACTTTGACCACAACTTCCTGCACTCGCTGCCCAATCCTTTGCAAATCCGAACGCAAAGGCAAACCTCAGAAATGGCTGGCAGTAGCTACTCTCTTATCCGGCTGCAACTAACGAACCTATCTCTGCATCTGAAGAATGAAGCCACTCCGATCATAAACCTCGAAGAGATCAGGATAATGCACATGCTCTTTGACGGTGTTGACGACCGCTGGGAACAGTTTGCCATCTGATACCGACATTGCAGCTCTGTGGCGATCAGGTAACGATGTGTATATAAATCAACGCTTTGTACAGCATACCCAGTACCCTGACTACTCTCTCCTGCCTGATTTTATCAACCAGTTCGCTTCTGCTCTCTCGGCGCATCCCCCCTTTGCCTATAATACCCCTTCACGATATTTCAACAACCCATGTCCCCATCCATTTCCATCTCCGCGGAATCACTGGCATGTTGCTTCTGGCGTATTCCGAGCCCTCGCCTACGGCGGCCGTACTACTGGGCCAGCTCCCTCAGCTTCCCCTTCTCGTCATCATTCAACAGCTCAAACCAGTGCTGGAAGTTTCCCGTGTTCTCCTGCGCCGCCTTGACGAAGAATTCGCGGAGGTATTCGCCCGTCTCGTCATTCCGTGTCCGATCGCCAAAGTCAAAGTTACCGCCCGCGGCGAGGTTGACCAAATCATTGGTCTCGTCCTCCCAACCCTCTGAGCCATCGTCTGAGTCGACATCCGCAAACTGGGAGGCAGCGACAGCTGCCACCTTGGAGGCCGGTTGGGCGCCCGCGGCGAAGACAAGGTCGTCTACCAGCAGCTTGAGGATCTTGAGAGGGGCGGGGATAATGGTGAATTGATCAGGTTCTGCTGATTACGTTAGCTTGGGTCGCAAGATCGCAGCGCAAGTAAACTTACGCAGCTTAGTTTGAGATCGTGTCCTAATACGTTTCGTCTCCGTGATGATGAGCTCACCTTTGACCTGCACTTGTGCGACACGAGGGTCGTTGAGGGCGTAAACCTTGGAAAGGGCAATAATGCTACGACGAGTTAGTATACGTCTCGATATGCCCGTTGCCAAGTGTACTCACTTTCTCGTGGTCTCCTCAAAGCCGACAAAGTTGACCGAGTTCTCCAACCACTTGCTAAGGACCACCTGGAGACCACTCTGCCCGTTGATTGTGATGCTGCTCAAGAACTCAACAACATCCTGGGCCCCAACCTCGGAAAGGCGAGCAAAAACAAGGATGAGAGACTGAATCAGACCGACATTCTGAGCGCTGTCCAGGCGCTGGGCCACAGCCTGCAAAAGCTGCTGCAAGAAAGGGCCAAGTCTTTCTTGACCAGCCTTCTCAACAAGTGCAGCGGCAACACCGCCAACTTCAGCAGCCGCATTATCCTCCAGGTTCTGACCAAGAAGACGGTCAATGATGTGGAGGCAGACCTCCAGTCCAGACCGACCGCTTTCATCTTGATAGCTGAACACCTGCTGATGGTCGTGCTGCAACATGTCTTTGACAGCCTCGGCGGCTGGCCTGAGAACTTCAGCCTCGTCGGAATTCATGAGCAGATGGTTCACCTTGGGAAGCACAGAGGCAACCAAGCCAGCTGGGAGTGGCTCAGCACCAAAGTGGAGAATAACGGACAGAATCTCGGTAGCGATCGTTACCAAAGGTTCATCCTGGGTGAGATTGGCGACGTCGAAGGTGCTGGTAATTGGCGGCAGGGCCTTGGCACAAAGGGCGGTATACAAAGCAGGTTCCCCAATTTCCTGAATTCTCTCAGCAAGCTCATAGAAGATGTCGTTGACCAAACCGTCGATTTGCAGGTTGGCAGCGCCATGCTTGATGACCAAAAACACCAAATCCAGTGCTTTGCTCTCGGGCGAAAGAACAATGCGGTAGTCCATGTTGAACGCTGCCCTAAGCGTCTCAAGGAGAGTGACGAGGAGATCCTCGGCGTCCTCAAGGTCGTTAACGTCCTTGGACTCCAGGAACTGCTGGATCGCAACAATAATGGGAACCTGCGCCTGGAGAGGGGCACCGCCGATGATGAAGCCCTCAACGGCCTTGACGCACGCAACCTGCACCAGCTCCGACTGGTCTTGGTTCATGGCGGCGATCACGGCGTCAAGCAGAGGAAGAGCCGGCTCAAACGTCCTGGCCAGGGCACCGGCAACCAGGTAGCCTCTAGCACGCAACATGGGCTGGTCCTGCCGCCCAATGGCGTAGTTGATAAGCTCCAGCCAGGCATGCGACATTTCGAGTGGGATATTCTTTTCGAGATCATAAAAGTCGTTGAAGAGCGAGATGAACAGGAAGAGGGCAGCCTCCTGTTTTTGCCAGCTTAGCTTCTCTCCTTGGAATAGCGTCTTGGTGAAGGCATAAAGGCCAATAAACGCATTCTCGCCCATCCACTCGCCCATCTTGATGAGGAGGTCACCGCACGCAGTTCTCGCCGTGTAGTTTGATGACACAGACGTTTCTTCAGCCAAGTACAGAGAGACGTCAAACTCCCAGAGGCCTTCCTCCTCCTGGCTGATCTGCCCGTACCTGACGAGGATCTCCATGAGCTCCAGAACCCAGGGAGTGTTGTGTACCGACCCGTGAGTGGCAATCTCTGCTTCAAGAGACTTGGCCACAGGGCTTGCACGCATGCACTGGTTGAGGAAGTCCAGCTCGTCCAAAACCAGAACGTCGACCGAGTAAGGAAGACCATCCGTGTCCTCCAAACGGCTCTGCGAATCACTAGTAACGTAGAGCGCCTCGTACACAGGTCCTAACCGTTTGAGCTCCTGCCACGTTACTGTGAAGAAAGTGGGGCTTTGAGGCAAGAGAAGAGAGCCGAATACGCTCTTGATTTTGATCAGGGTCTTGAGGACTTGGATCTTCAGCGCAACTGGGCCATACCACCCCTGCGGCTGTGTATCTGCGCCCTCGGCCTCTGGAAGAGGGGAACGAATAACCTCCTCAAAAAATGGGAGCCAGCCGGCCAACACCTCGTCAGCGAAAGCCTTGACCTCCTTCTTGTGATCATCCTTGACAATTTCCATCAAGTCGAAGCAGGCGCGAAGAACGGCGACAGCTAGCGCACGATGCTGATCCTTGCGGTTTGCGTTCAAGGCCACTTCGTAGCATGCCGCAATGATATTGCGGGCCAATCCAAAGAATTGTTCGTCGGTAATAGCCTCCTGAACGAGGTCCTGCAGAATTCGGAGAGCGCCATGGAGCTGGGCATCGTTGCCAGTGGGCATAATACCTAGGACGGTAGGCAGGAGGTTGGGCCAGTTGTCTGGAAAGTCGGCGACGGCAATCTTGGAAATGAGAAGACTGTTACACAAACATATCAGCTCCTACCTGCTCTCCAACAGCTAGCATCCTTGCTGGCGGAGGGGTCTTGTTGTTTGTTTTTACCTGGCCGTGACCTTGACTTTGCGGTCATCCTCGGGAGCAATGGCTAAGTTCAGAACCGTAGTCTTGAGATATTCCTTGGTCTCGTCGGAAATGGGAATGTGATTAACATCGCCGCCTTCAGGTTGCCAGTTCCTCTCGATAAATCTACGGAGGGCAGAGAGGGATGCCTGCCGGATCTCGATCGGGACTTGGTTTGATAAGCCGATGCGTGTGAGGGCTAGAGGGTACTCGGGATTTCGTTGGGCATGTAGAAGCTCGATCTCGGCTTGTTTTCTCGGTGCTTCTTGGGGCTTTTGGGTGTCGGCAAGGACCTGTACCAGACGGGCGTCCATGGTGGGCAGTTCGAGCTGTTCGCAGCTGCTGGTTGTCGTCTATAGTGGTCTGGCAGCTTGTCTAACAAGCTCTGCACCAAAACCGCGAGCTGCTGTCAAGGTGACGGGACTGTCTCGAAATGTCAAAATAGCGGTGTTATCCGAAGGTGGGGTTGCATTTCAGAACACTGACGCCTCGAGTGGAGACGCTGACCCTCGAAGCTTAAGAGGTTAATTGGCGAGCAGGGGGACGCGCCAGACGTGGGGAGCTTGGACAAGATATTTGCTCCCGGGCCACAAATGCAGGCCTTTTTCTTGTGCAGTGGCCTGGTCACATGCTTTGGTGTTGGGGGCAGCACGACTCGTCGCGTCTCCCACAAACAAACCCCGCCATTCGCCCTCTAGCGTTCCAGACCCCTGAATCCATCATGCAATAGCCATCAGAACCAGACAAAGAAACAGCCACAGCGCTTAACATCAGATCCCAAAAATATTCCAGATCTCAAATATACCCCCAGTCTCAAATCATCAGTCTCAAAATAGCCTCACAATGCCAGACGAAGACCACCCCTTCCCCATTGACCAATCTCACGTCCTCCTCACCTCCTTCAATACCTTCCTCACCGTCGCCATCCACAACATCCTCTACTACCGCCGCCTCTACCCCCAACAAACTTTCCTCTCCTCCCGCGCCTACAACCTCCCCGTCCACCAGAACCGGCATCCCAAAGTCTGCACATGGATCACCGACGCCGTCAAATCCGTCGCCTCTCAGCTCTCAACAGGCCAAGTATCCCGCGTAGCAGTAGTCATCCACTCCCCCCTCGACTCCGACACCTTTTCCTTCTCCCCCTCCCCATCCTTTCCCGAGTCCATTCCCCCCGGCTCGGTGCTAGAACGCTTCACATTCGACACCTCCCACTTCCCAACCTGGCCCACAAACATGACCAAGCACGCCCGCATCATCGCAAAAGACATGCGCTCCGAAAAACTCCGCAGTATGATCTACGACCACCCATCCCTCAACCTAACCGATCTCAACCAACAATTCCGGGCATGTCTCCTCAAAATGGCCCACACCATGGAGGCCCTGAGCCCCCTACCAGAAGGCTGCACCTTCACCCTCGCAGTCGAGCTAAAAGACGAAGCATCCGCTCCAATAGGCGTAAGTTTCCCCCCCTTTTTTTTGCCCCGTCGCTCCATCAGACTAACCCATAGATCAAAGCACCCCCAAGATTGGATCCCCTCTGAGCCCTCGGACCCCTCACCCTCAGATCCAAAAGGCAAAAACAAGTACTTTCCTCCCTCGAGATCAGAAACAGGAGCAACCGTCAAGACCACACCGGTCAGGGTCGTCGAGGCGGGACCCCTCTGGTTCGAGTGCTGGGTAGAAGAGTCAAAAGCAAAGGTGGCCTGGACGGAAATGACTGCCTCGCAAGAGAGCATATGATTCACAACCATCTTCCATCTTTCCTGTTATTTCAGTTTTAGCCTTGAGCCCGAAGTTTGCGTAATTTGATGATACCCCTGGGCCTAGTAAAGAATGAAAAGACAGCTTTCACACTCTTTTTTTGTTTTGCTTGGTTTTGTTCTGAGCTGCTTACCTCGAAGTATGGTAAAAAGCCCCGTTTGACTCTCCCCGAAGAGTATATCGGTCATCTTGAAGGGGCATGTTAACCATGTTTCGGTGGCGTGATAAACTATCTTCCGACATAAAAACTCAACAACCTACTTCAAGAACGAGCCTTTTCCTCTACGGCAAAATGCCAATCTTTTCTGCTATGTGCTAGGCAAAAAGAAATAAAGACACCACTGCAAGCAAGATGGCTAATTGGAGACAGTCTTCACTGAATATCAAATGCCCGCATAATTGGTCTCCAATTCTTGTAATTACCTACAGGTCATTTCTCTTTCTTAAACGCTTCTGTACCACTGTCTTTCAAAGTAAGGTATCTATCATTTATAGCAGTTCCCCGTTATATATATACTGTACCTAAAACATCATTGACACGAATGTATATATCACCATTTCGTTTTTTTTAAAAAAAGAACAAAGAAATAAAGAAGAAGAATCACCACCCCTCACCAACCAGTCCAGAGTCACAACATCACTTACCTTCTCGACTTTAGCACCTTCTATCCTCAGTACCATTTTGATTTTCCCAGAACCTTGACACGACCCGATTGAGGCCACCTGCATATATCGAAGGATATATACTCAAGTGCATCCAATATATCGTATCCCCCATCAAACACCAGAATGAAACCCCGTGCAGGCAAGTGAATGCGACGGACAGTTTCACAACCTGATGAGAAACGGCCTTTGTGCTGAACAAACCCCGTGCAGGCAAATTAATGCGACAGACAGCTGTTGCAACACAGATAACAGACAACCATCTCTTTTACTCCATGCCCAACCCTTTCGCAAACGGGTGTGTGTGTCTCTGTGTGTGTTCTTTTGCCTCCGTTTTGCATTTTACGGTTTTTTTCTTTCTCCCCCTATTATCTCGCTCTTTTTCTGTGTGTTTTTTGAGATCTTTTTTTTTGTCACCAATGAAATGTGAACGGTCGTTACTCAATTGTCGCTTCTGTGTCGTGTTCAGTTCGCTCGGAAATAAGTTGTTGATTGGTGATGTTTATTTTCTTTTTTCTTTTTCCCCTTGCTTTTTTTGCAATTTGTGATTTTTTTTGTGGTCGTTGGTGAACTCGTAAAGAAACATGGAGGCTAATGGGACTGAATGCGGGATCTCTATCACATTGACAAGGTTAGTAAGACCACCGACAGACGGATGATTTGACCAGGAGACTGGTGGTGGTTCTTCTTCTGTTTTGGTGGAAGGAGGAAGAGGGAGAGGGGGATATCAAGTGGAGGGGGAGAGAGAGAGGAAGGGGGCATGGAGATGGGTGTGGGTGGGGGGGGAGATGGAGGGAAGGTGTGAGGCGGGATGGTGAGGGAAGGGGGTAAATATTGACAGCGGTGATGGGCACATCTGTGGGCTGATAGTGAGTGGCACAGGAGGGACATCGTCCACATGATATGCTGGTATAAGAGAATGCAATTGCATACTGAAATCTACTGCACAAACCATCACCGCATTACACTCATCCCATGCTGACATATAACAACGCAATGGAACCAAGACAAGATGAAGCAACAATAATGCATATTTATTATAACCGTAGAAGACCTTCGCCCTGCTTTCTTTCAATAATATATCCCTACAACAATTCCAACAAAATACAGTATTTCCCAACCCCAAACATCCCCAACGCCTCGCCTTGCAATTCCCAACAAGTTATCCATCCACCCTTTTTTATCCTCTCCCCGAGTATTAACCACCCCTATGTATCAATTATTACGTATCCTGCTCCATCACCGTAGTGCTGCTCTTCAACAACCCCCTCAAACTCACCACCTCCCTCTTCAACCTCGCATTCTCCTTCTTCACCCTCCCCATCTCCTCCCCCTGATCCCTCAGCCTGACAACCAACTCCTCCTTGCCATCTGCCCCTTTCCCTTTAACCGCCTTTACGATCTTGCCCAACTCTCCATTAAACTTTTCGTACAACAGCTCATTCTCCGCCGCCGCCTCCTTGTACAACTGATCAATGGCCTTGACCTTCGATTCCATGCCTTTTATCGTGTCTTCCATGTCTTTCTCCAGCTGCTGCTTCCTCTGCTCCAATTCTATTAGTGCTTGGGGAACCTTTTCTTCCAGAGCCTTGACGGCGAGGGAGACCTTTCGGAAGTCCAGGGTTGATGATCGGGGAAGAGAGGACCCCCCGAGCCGAGCCATGTCCTCTTCGATGCGGGAGAGTTCAGACTTGAGGGAGGCGTCCACTTCGTCAATGGCTTTCTTCTCTGTTTGCAGTCTCTCGCGAAGCTTCTGTGGTGATTGCAAACGTAGTCTCTGGCCAGGTGTGCCCGGGGTGCGAGGAATGCTTGTGCTTGTTCCTGGTCTGACATTCGCCGGTGACTCAAGTGGCGGTGGGAAGATCGTCGCAGGTGGAATCCTCGAATTCGGCTTAAGAGTGGGAATCTGCGAGATGGCGATGGTCCTTGCACGCGCTCTCTGGTAACTCGTCCTCTCGCAATCTTCCTCCGAGCCGTCACCCTCTTGCTCTGATGGGGTCTTGATCTCCTGGTGCACTATAGGGTCGTTCTCCTTTTGTCGGGACGAGCGGAATGTGCCAGTACCATTCGATGGTGGCTGCGGGCTGATCGGTATCCTTGACAGTGAAGCCTTGGTGGGGGAGGTGGAGACCCTCGAAAAAACCATTGACTGAGGGCGAGGAGTGGAGTTGAACTTCTCGGCTGTTTGCTGCCTATTGACGCGAAGGGGCATCAGCTGCTCTTCGGGGTCATCGATATTAGCGGCAGCCATAAGAGTCTTGAGGTCGGATAGCGAGCTACGTCGCTTCTTCTTGATCAGTTTCGTCTCTGTTGGCTCGTCGTGTGGCTCGCCAATAGTCTCAAGATACCGGTTCGAGCTGCCTGGCCGGTGTTCAATGTCGTCAAATGCACCAGCAATCGGAGGTCTATCCCTAGATGCTGGCCGTCGCAGCCTTCCCTGAGTGGGGAAGTTCATGTTCATATCAATCGACTTTGACCTGCTGTTCTTGCCGAGACTGGCACTCTCGCCAGGTACAGGCGCTTTGCTGGCATGCTTGCTCAACGACCTCCACACTGACGGTCGCTCATCTGACTTGCTGTTCTGGCGTAAGAGAGTATCAAACCCGAATTTCCTGCGCAGTGACGACGTGTTGGACGTCACAGACCCGGAAGTGGACTTGTGACTTCGACTGCTCGCATGCAAGGACTCGAATGACTTGTTGTTCATCAACATCTGCATCGTGACACTCAGGTGGTTCTCCTCAAAGATATGATCGACATCCTCCACGAGCCTATCAAGGAGGTTAATGTAGTTCGGTGCCGTGTCGTCGTCAACCAATAGTTCTGCAAAGGCAAGCGTCAAGGCGCCTCTATCGCCATCATTGGAGCAGCCATCCAAAAGATCAGCAAGAAGCTTGATCAAGGCGGTAAATGCTCGCCTGTTTTGAGGGGCCATGTCGCTAAAAATGAACCGAACAAAGTCTGCAAAATCACCGACAACCTTCTTAGAGGCACGAATTTGCAGAGCTTCCAGCGCTTGCATTGTCATGATAGGCCCAATCTGCTCGCGCCAGGCGATGCGGACAAACTTTTCGAAAGCGCAGAATATGACCTCGGTGCCCAGCTCCTGGGCTGCGTCGAGGTCGAAGGGGAACTCGATCAATCGGTTGTAGAGGTCGTTGATAGCGAGCTCATCAGCCATTGATCTGTTGAGCAGTGTGCGGCCAATGAAATAGCCCTTTCGAGCCTGCATATTGGCCACATAACCCGTAAAGGTTTGCTCAAGACGGACGAGGGGGTTTTCGGGCCTTTCCTCCTCCATGGTGATTCGGGGAATGCCCTGGTCTCTCGACGATACTGACGAATTCAATACAGTAGGCTCTCTGTCGCGTTCTCTTTCTCTTTCCCTTTCGCGCTCCTTTTCCCTTTCAGATCGCATTCTGGCAGAATTGGTTCTCCTGTGCTTGGATGACCCATTGACTGATGTAGAATCAGTACCGTTGGAGGATGCACTGCTGTTTCCAGACAAGAAGCTAGACAGCATCTTCACGGGAGATGACGACAAGAAGGATCTCGAATTGGTCTTCTCCACCTTTGGTGCGATGTTGAGGGCCCGTATTACCTTGGTGTAATAGGACACCAAAGCGGGGACCAGTCTCGGATTGGCGACACTGAACTGTGAGCTGAGCAGCTGGACTATTCTTCGCGACAGGGTCGGCAAGAAATCCTCGAGAGCAATGTCGTCAGTGAACTTCCTGCCATTGAGGCCAACAGTGTTCATTGATATCCTTCGCATGTCTCCGCACCGAACCTCGGTTACAATTTCGACGCCGTAGTGGCCAACAGGCGCTCCCTTGGTGCCTTTTTCGATGTCGAGTACGACACGTATTGGCGCTGGCTCCCTGCGGCCTTCAACTAGTTCATGCGCGCCTTCTTGAAAGACAGCTGCATGCAGGCCGAATTGGGCATCCTGCATCTTAACCGAACGCAGGGTCCATGTTGGGTCCTCCCGTTCCTTTTCCGAGTACCTGCCCTCAATCCTGGCCTTGACGATGTCCTCGGTCCATTTGTTGGCCTTGCCTTCATAGTGTTCGCGCAGAAGGAAACACCTGGTCGTAATGGCCTTGCTGGTAAAATACTCACCGGCATGCGCGCCCTTCATCTCCTGTGTCGACGTCATCCAGATGAGCCGACCATCAATGGACTCGGTGAAGCGAACATCGGCCAGGCTGTGCCATCCAGTAAATGCAAACTCCCATGAGCCCTGTCCGCCAGCCGCATTGGTCATGGCCGCCAGCAGACCGGCGGGTGAAGGCTTGTCGATTTCCTTCAAAAAGTCCCGTGCGGTCCTTTCCGTTTCGCCCTTCTTCTGCAGAATGACCACGCTGTCCGAAAAGAGAAGCAGGATGCCTGGTCTGTCGGGAATGTCGTCATCAATGTACGGAGCCGCCAGCTCCACAAAGTCGACAGCCAAGATCAGCCGCCCTTGAGGCTCGAGGTCCGCCGGCCAGCACTCAACCATTGTCCGCAACCGATGTGTGACGTGAGGCTTGTCGGGAAGTGGCTCGTCCATGGAACAGATATTCGTAATGATGTCTCTTGCACGCAGCAAGACCTGGAGCGCTGGGTGTGTTATTGGAAGACACGCGACGATCTGGTCGATAAACAAGTTGTATCGAGGGAGCCTTTGCACCGGCTCGATCAGCAGAGACCGAATCGTCTGTTCGCCTGTTTGCACGACTCTCTGGCGGAATGTTGACTGCTGGCCGAGGAAATTGTTGAGGAGCTTAGGGAAGTTTTGGCTTGCCCGGATGTAATCTTGGTAGCACTCTGTGAACTTTGGGAACCAGTCAAGAAATAATCTGGCCATGGCCAGAGCACCACTTGGGTCCTTGGCCTTGGTTGGGCTGTTGAGACGCGTCGGGGGAAATGGTGTCTCCATATCATTCATGGCCTCCTCCTCACTTTCGTCCATGACTCGGCGGAGCTCTTCCATAAATGCTGAGTTGACCTCGAGAATGGCTTGCGCCGACTTGGGGAACAGCCTCTCAACCTCCTCCTCGGAAGGACTGATACTTCCGGCAGACTTCTCCTTGGCCTTCTTGTAGAAATCGACAGCAATGTTGTTGACCAGCTCGTTAAGCTTGAGAACATAGCGTTCTTCTGTGTCCACCAACTCGCCCATCTTCATGCGCAGCTCGACCTTTTGGTTCTTGGAAAACGATTTGCTGCGGTTCAGCGAGGTGGGCCGCGATGGCGCTCGCCGCAGCTTCGATGTGGGTAAAAATACCGGCTCTCCAAACAATTTGACTATTTGGTTGTATCCGCCGTATTGTCTCAACGTCGGATCCAAAATGTCGTCTTCATCTTCTGGTACCTCTTCTAGATCAGCATTTGCCAGGGGCACAATGGCGCCAGGCGGTAAGACCAGGTCCATATCCACACAGCTGATGTGCTGCGTCTGGAGCGCGTCCCCAAGAATATCTACCACCTCGGTTGTATTATCTGCCTGAACGGCTGCTTTGGCCAGGTCTGCCGCATGCTGTTCGCCAAAGAGTGTGGGCGCCGAACCTGGTCGACGGGCGCGTGTTGGGTACGCATTCTTCAAAAATGTCTTCACCGCCTCGGGTAGCTCGCTGAAGTACTTGTACAGTCCAAAAGCAAGTCCCCGACATACTTCGTCGCCCTGGAATTCTCGTGGCAGGTGCGCGACCACGCTGTAGAAGGGAGAGCTGGGCGATACCGTGATGCGCGGGAAGGACACAAAGCCAGCCGGGCTGTAGATGTGGAGCTGTATTCGCGAGCTGTTGAGAGTGTAATTGGCTGTCGTCGAGGGGCCGTGGAAGATAAGGACTGGTAAGTGGCCCATCAAAGGGTCGCTGGCGTAGTAAAGAGTGACATGTTCTGGCGACAGCGCCAGCTCCTCGGTGACACGAACCATGGTCGTTTCAATTGGCCGCGATCATGGCGGTTTGGCGACAGCGGAGGGGATGGTTCGTGGCCGTGCCAATGGTCAGGCAGGCAGGAGGAGGGGATGAAAGGAATGAGCGGAAGAAGCGCGAGGAGGCAGGCTGGGTGTTCGCGAAGCTCTCGGTCGGAGATGGATAGGCGGTGGAGGACAGACAGACAGACAGACAGACAGACAGACAGACACAGACAAATCGAATCGGGGGAGGTTGGGGCCGGTCGGTCAGTGGTGGTGCGTGGTGGGGTGGTGTCGGGCGCAAATGCAGAAGTATGTAAACAGAGAGGCGGCGCTCGCAGGGAAACGGGCGGCTGCAGGATGCTGGACCTGGACCTTGGATGTTGCTGCAGCGCGGCGCAGGGCGTTGATGAAGTGAGCAAACGGGAGGAGATGCAGCTGCTGCAGGTCGAGGGCCACACTGTTCGTTAGCTGCTTACGGGAGAGTCCACCAGCCCACACAGGCCCCAGACGACCCAGACCGCGTTCCCAGTTTGCGCCAGCTTCTCTAGCGGCGCGACACCGTCTAAAATCTTCTGTAGAGCCCAGAGAAGGCTTGGAATTGCGTCATTGAATACCCGTAGCTACAGATTCCTAGATTCCAAAACCCCGCAATGGCCTACCTCAAATTCTTGGAAGTTGGGGGGATTGATGCGACTCCCCCGGCTTCTCCCCTGTCCGCCTTCGGGCACCGCCGCACCGAATGAGGCTGAAAGCCCGCCCGTTGCTAAGAGCTACCCGAGCTTGGACCATCCACCAATCGGCGCCTGTTTGCATCGCCAAGCCGACTGAAACAGACCCCAGTCCATGTCGGGCCATCCGACACCAGCCTCCTCAAATGGCAAAAGAAAAACAATCCCATCCCTTGTTCCTTCAGGCCTGCCAGAGAAGGCCTTGGCACTCAGCCCTATCAGATCGTCCAGCTGGCAAAGAGACATCATGGGGATGGAACATGACAAAGCTGCTCCCCAATAAACTTCAGATGAAAGGCTAGGTGAGCCTTAATCACATCTTACTCTCCTTCAAATCAACATTCTCCTACATGACAAGATTCCCTCTCTACGTCTCAACCGTGATTAGATACGGCTAACAGCAAGCAGAACCTCCACTCGCCTCCTCCCCGACCAAAACACTCTTGTTCTGATCCTGCGTCGACACCGCAACATCAAGACTGGGATTCCCAGTGAAGAAGTTGAAGGGCTTCAGCCCAACCGTCATCTTCTCCGACGGCATGACCGGCCAGTCTTCAACACGTGGGTTGTGAGTTGACCCAAACGTGTGCCAAATCACAATGTCCTCGTTGCGAACCGATGACCTACCCTCAAGCCGCCGCCTAGCAATAGCCGACTTGATGCCTTCGTTTCCCGACGACTGCATCGTGTGGCGCCCCGACGGGAACATTTCTTCATCATCATAGCGAGTGACCCAGATGGCATGCTGACCAAACTCGGAGCGCTTGGCGTGATAAGAGTCGGGATGAGCGAGAATCATCTGGCTGTAGCAGGGAAAGATCTTGAAGCCCACCGGCGTTCCCGTGATGGGGTTGATCTTGTTCTCGTTGATGATCTTGAAAGTGCGGGCCTTGGTAAAGTCGAGGTCCAACCCTTGTTCGCTCTCAACAACCGTTGAGTTCGTCACATAACCCACACTAAAGGGGTTGTGTACACCAGCGTCATCCACCGCCATCGGAACTGACTCTTCCACCGCGAGTGAATTTGCTTGCCCGTCGATAGCAGGGTCCATGCGAAGACAGAAGAGATGTTGATGGTAAGGCGCGAGCACGCCCGGGGCAACGACTGTGCCGAAGGGGACTTTATCGCCAATGCTGATGGGAGCAGTCGATAGGATTCCGGTGGCTCGAACTTCGTAGTGGATGGATGCATCCTGGCCAAACTGAAACGCGAAAATGTACTCGTAGTTGCTTACGGTGATGATGGTCTGAAGAACCAAGATTCGGGATCTGGTCACAACAGCATCTTGAGTACGGAAGTTGGTGTGCTTCCAAAGAATCCCGTCGTCTTGCTCGTGGCAACAGATGACGTTTGGCATCTTCAGCGGCTCTCCTGAGCTGGTGTTGTGCCAGCCATCGAAGTATTTGATGTGCCCTAGACAGTCACACCCCAGACGCAGGTTGTTGGCATTGATACCAGCACCGTCATTGCCTATGTCAAAGGCTGCTTTTCTTGGGTACGGCGAGCGCGGGTCTCCATAGGGGACAAACATCTCAGAGAGGGACAGGCGGTAGAATAAGCTGCGGCCTTCGTAACGCACATCGTGGAGCGTCAGTCCCTCTCGATAGTTAAAGCCGACGTGAAGGCTCCATTTCTCCCAAGTGAGGTAATTACCTTCGGCCTTGAAGGACGGTCCCTCGGGTTGCACAACCTGATAAGGCTTTGTTGTGGTGCGAGGCGACGGCCTCAGGCTGGGATGATACTCGCTGGCGGCTGTAGGCTGAATCCTTCGACGGTCAAAGGGCCGAGCCTGGCTGTGGATCTGGTCATCTTTGGATGAAGGCAGGTAGTAGATGCGAGTTACTTCAAGCTTCTCCGAGACCTCGGCACAAAGCTCAAGGGGGTAGGCATAATAGTTTGCATCAGGATTGTCAACCAGACGTAAGTAGAACCAGCACTGCGCATCTAACTTAGACAAGAAGCTGACTAGGTTTAACACAGTTCTGTACGTACCATGGAGATCCGGCCGGTCATATCGTTCATGCCGTCAGTGGCGTATGCCCAGGGTTCAACACAGACAGTACTGCCTTCTGGAAGGTCTAGCTTCTTGATCTCGGCCTGTACTCTCTCATCCGCCAGACATGCCTTCTCCACCTTCTGCATGTACTCAGAGTCGATGTACGAATGCTTGCCTTCCAGATGCTGCTTCTGTACCACAACGTTCTGATCAAGATCGACCAGCAACTCATACAGAGCGTTGGGGGAAGGCCCACTATTTTCGATGACGACTTGAACGCGGGCAGTCCGCGAAGGGCTGGAGCCCTGCAATTGCCTTTCAAGAAAAGCGACCATGTCTTTTTTTGGAGGCTCTCGGAGGGTTATGAAGCGGAAGTTCGGGCGCTTCCCTGGGAAGGAGGCCCTTACCAAGCCTGCAGCCTGAGAGAGGAGTTTATCAGAATTGCCAAACCGAGCATGCACAAATGTGCGGCAATACTCACTTGGGAGATTTCCTCAGGGGACAGAGGGTCGAAAGGGTGAGTAAATACTATCATGGTGGAGATGACTGATGGTCGAGTATCATTGGCAGCTCAAATGATAGACTGAAGGGAGAGGGGATGGAGCCCCTTTTATGGACGAATTGAATCATGCATTGGTCATTATGTGCTGATTGAAAACACAGTAATAAGGGGATGAGCCAGCCAATAGGTGCTCAGCACCAAGATAAAACCACTCAGGAATTCGCAGAGCTCCGCAATGCAAATGGTTCTCTCATGCCACGATACCATTGGAGGTAAGAGCCCCGGGTTGTGTTGCAGAAATCCGCTAAAGGTATAGCCGCTAAGAGCGGGAGTGGGCGACTAAGGATAGGTGACTTTACCTTTAGACCCCTAAAGGCAAGTGGACACACTCAGCCAAGCACAGCTCGGATACATGTCGGAGTTATCGACTCTAAAGGCAAAGCGGCGACATCGACAACATGTGCGATGTGTTGAGGACTGGTGCTTCCTGGGCTCAACACCATCAGATGCCAACAGTATGAAAGAATCATGACTTCTACAGGATGATGTGAAATTATGTGCGAAGTTGCCTGCCGGGCATCTCGCAGACCAGGAGACCTCGTTGTGTCAAGAAGATGAAGCCATTGTGGCAGTGACTAGTGCCTGTGCAATGCAAAGATACCAGCACGAGGGCCATGAACAAATCTGTCCACGGCGCAGGGACGAAGAGCTCAGTGGAGAGGGTATCATCTTGAAGGACTACAATAGATTGAACGTCTACTGCCAGTCATTGCGGATGGCCTAGTAAAACCCGAAGGACAACTGGAACATTCGTTTACCTACCTAGGAATGGATCATAATAAAGCTGCTCCCTAGGTAGTCAGCTTTAACTGGAGGGCTAGGTGAAGCCACACAGTCTTGATCAAGTAAACTTGAACATCTCGCTGCCTCCATCTCACACTGAAATTTCACTCCCATCCTCAATGGATCATGCTCTCGATGCCGAGACTTCCTTCAGGTGCCGAGACTTCCCATCCTCGTCACAAATATTCTGTGCTAACCTGTCGAGCATTTTAAACTCTCTACCGTCGCCCCGCAGACCATCACCGGCGTGATTTTCTCTTCACCCTCGACCTCAACAATCCCCCTCAACCGTTCATCCTAACTCTTGTCTTACGCTACCTGGTCATCGGCGGCGTATACTACACGCGGCTCGCCAGAACCAGAATGGCCAAAGACCGAAAGCCGGCGGCCAAGTCCATTCGGCGTGTCGTCTCCCCCAGTACCTCACAAACTCCCCGTCGAATTTTGACCTCATCGCAAGCACCATCGACTTCACTACGGAAGCCATCGACTGCGTCAACAACTGGTATCACTCAGGCGTCACAGTCAACACGAAGAGTCGAGTCTCTCAGCTGGGCAGAGTACTCTCGAATCACTCATGCCTCCCAGAATCGCATCCTGCAACAGCATGAGGAGGAGCTGGTCGCGCACCAAGTTGAGTCGAGAGACTTTGCATACCCTCAGGCAGATAAGGTGCCAAAAACAACCCAACAACGGAAGTCGAGAATGAAGAGGATCATGCTTGGTATTGGTCGGTTTTTCGACAGACTGCTGCACTGAGCGTGGTCAGGCCAGCCACTGCACAGAGAACTGGCAACAGCCAAACAAAGATCCAGAGTTGATGAATACTTGGGACATTGACGTTGACATGTCAAGTAAGTGTTTATTCTCAATAAAATCCAACTCTCAGACACGCTTCTCTTTCACTCATCAGGCATTGGCTAACAAGGTTGTTAGGAAAGGATGTCTCTGAACTGAATAGCCGGCTTTTCACGCTAATCACTCTTCATCACTGTCTTGTGTTCACTTTGATGTGCATGATCATAATGCCAATACCAGTTCCCACGATCAATGGATGGCAAAATCTTTTCATCCTGAAATCCACTCTTATAATATACCTTACTAGGTACCTTGTACACAATTACCTTACCATACTCATACACTATTCTCCAACCCACCCTCTGTTGGCCCTATCCTCTCCTAAACTCGCTACCCTATGAAAGGCACTGTCGTTCCCACCACCATTCCCCTTCCTCTAAAATCATACGTATACCAGCACCCAAAACTGATATCAGGCCCTCGCCCACGTGCCACCTCAAATGTCCCTAAACAACCCTCCTGATTATCGATATGTCGGCATCCTAAGCTTCCCAAATCTTTACACAAACCAGTGGACAGAAGAAGACCAGGTTCCTATGCAGCAGAACAACTGCAAGCACTGTTGGTAACATCTGTTTCCCAACCAGAAGAATCCCCGCCATTATGGTCATCATCCCGACGGCACTATCCGTCCGGACGGTCAAACACAACGGCGTTGTCGCTGTCTGCATCATCCCCATCATCGCCATCATCATCTTCAGTGTTTGGACCGGCCTCAACCTCGCCACCGCCTTCCACCACACGGAAAAGACGGTAGAAACCATCATCGCCCACAAGACGGCTCATCGTTTCGGCGCACCACTCCTCGTCGTATTCCCAGGCTGTCTCCAATATCGGTATCTCGAGTTGAAGTTTTAAGGTCTTGTCAACGACGGTCCTCTTAATGAAGAGGAGAAACTCATGCATCTTATAGACAGCCATGGCATTGTTTCTTGTCTTTTTGGCGTGGAGCAACCACTCGAGGAAGGCGATCACTTCGACAAATAATAGGCTATCGACGTCGGGGTGTTTCATATAATCATGAAGGGCCGGTAACGCTGTCCGGAGAAGCTTCATAATGAACAGCCCGAAGGCCATGGCATCCTCACCGCGACCAGCAGCAGGGTCGTCCACTGGCCGAGGAAGGTCCAGTTGGGGGCCCCATACCCCGATGTCGTACTGTTCCCAAGGCGGACAGGGGTCAGCTAACACGGCTTCATACCGATCGGCGAATTGCAGACGACTATCCTCACAATCACCACCGCGAGCAAGGCCGAAGTCAACTACCGCTGGCAAAACTTGCCTCCGTCGAAGGAGGATATTTCTCTCATGCACAGCCCTGTGTGCGTCGGGGAGATCTCGAATTGCGGTTCCAACCTCATATATATATCTGAGGATTGTCGTCCATGTCTTTAACGCGTCGCCACGAAAGCTGCTGTACACTTGCTTTTCAAATGCCGGGAGAAGTGCGCCACCCGATGCATATTTGAATACCAAGGCATATAACTGACTGCATTCCAATGTCGAGTTGTCAAATCCAGTGACAAACTTGAGCTCCGTAGCGCGGATCTTGGTATATCCCAAAAGATTGACTCCAGTCTTTACGCGATTTCCGCTCTGACAACCAGACATGAATGCCAATTTTCTCCGGAACATCGTCGTCAGACTTTCGTTATTCTGCGCTTGCCAGTGCCATCCCACGATTTTGAGAACAGCGCTTCCGGGCGCGTAGGTCACATCTCCATTTTTGTCGATCTGGCGAGTGTTACACCACGGCACAAGCAAACACACACCGCGCGCGGTGGCCTCCGCTGGGACGATTCCATGTCGAAATCTGTGGTTGGGAACTCAGAAATGAAGTCGTTGAGCGCGGGGTGATATCTATCACCCGTTGTTGTTTTTTCGTCGAACCAATTGGGAACCAGCCGATGACACTTCGCAAGCTTGATATTGAAGACAGCTTCGCCCTGGCGATACCATCCGACATATGAACTTTGCAAGGGAGCACCTGCAACATTACCCCTGTTAGCAAAACATTCCGATTCATTGACTTGAGTCCTGGAATAACAATACTTATCCTGCAGTGACAGGCAATAGACGAAAAGGGTGAGGACAACTTACCAGACATTCCAATCCTCAGGGTGAGGAACGACTCCAATCTTTGACACCAAGCTTGCCATGACTCCCGGCGATTCCTTGAACTCCCTCCGAAAGAACCCAGTGATGTGGTCATTCAGCAACTCCTGTACCCTTTCATTGCGGACATCAAATGGCAGAGCTCCAAGACCATTCCGGGAGGCTAACTTGTGAGCCAACATCATCATCAACTCGTCTGATGTCTTTTGACTATCGATGGAGGCCAATGACAGAACCTCTAGAACAACGCGGAAAGCTTCAGAGCTCCAAGTCCTGTGAGATACCGTAATATTAGTAAATCATACGACTAGCTAATATCATGCGTTTACGGCAGATAGCCGACTCCGGTGGTACATGTAGTTTCGCCACATGACAGGTATTACGAGAAGCTTGGTGGATAAAACATGTGAAATACTTGTAAGGGATGTTACTTACCAGCGCAAAAACAACAGCAACGCGATGTGGACCACACGATGTCCCTGATCGCCCCCCAACTCCTCTGTGATATGGTGATCCCAAAACATTAGCTCGTTCAGCAGTAAATGCTTTTCTTTGTGTTTCATCCGTATATATAATGGGAACCGTGGTATGAAATTGTCAACATTGTCGATACTCCGAGCGTGTTCACGAATGTTCTCGAGGGCCATCTGAGCATCAAGCCCGGCAGCGCGAGTGGTCGGTGCCATTGTCGTCTGAATTTGACGTCGTATCCAAGTTGGGATCGAATATTCTCGTTTGTAGGCTTATGGACAGTTGTGAGCGAGTGCTGCAGGTTTAAAAAATATCAACTGCTGGGATCGGATTGTCTTGTGGAGAGGCGGATGCAAGATGGTGAGCGGCTGCTGTTATTGTAAAAAAAGATCAGAGAAAGATATCTTAGCTCAATTTCTTCATCAACACAAAATAATATCTGTGTGGTCAAGAAAGCTCTTCATTTGTGGGTCTGACGATAGATACTTGCTCCGTACAAGCATGCAAAAGCTCTTCCGCACATCCAAACTGCTCGAGCCCAACTGAAGCTCGGGGAGCTAAGATAAGCGGGTTGCTCCTGCTCTGAATTGAGCGGCTTATCAGAGAAGACAGTACTTTTCAAGACTGGAAGGAGGTGAGGGTTCTAGTGCGCTACAGTTTACCTCCTTAGGGATTCAGAGGTTTAAATTTGGTCTCAACTCATGAGCAACGATCGCTAAAGCGGTAATGTCGTGTTCTGGCATATCTCTGGTCCTTATAAGTAATAGTGCGGAAAAGTTTGTCTACCTAGGTATCCAAAAGAACCACATCCCATACAGTCATGCCAAGCTCTCCAAGACCTACGGTAGCCATCATGGAATTCAGGCAAAGTCGGCCGTTCATATCCGCAAAGGTGTGTATCCAGGTAAGGTAGGTAGGTACCTGCTAACATACCTATCCATGGTGGTACCCAATTGTCAGATCCATCTCATACTAAAATACCTTAGAGATTGGACAGGTTGATTGAAGCAGATCCGAGGGCGCTATTGCGGGCAAAAGGAAGAGAGTCATACGTGACCGGGCTTTTGCTCTGGCATGAGGGCCAATTTTGAAACAAAAAGCAAACCCAGCTATGTAGGCACAGGTTGGATCAGGTACAGTAAACGGACATGATGGAATCCAGTTCGCATACAGACCAATATATACATGCACCTAATTAGGTAGGTTACAGTTTGGAATGTCTCTGTCATCTCGCAGGCAGATGTGAGTACCTGGGTAAGATAAGAATGACTCAATGACAGTACCTAAGGTAGCTTCATCAGATAGCTGCGGTGACCCATCCATTTCCACTCATTTCTCTTTGACTTTGTCATGACGGATGACTAAAAGGCCCTAAAATGTAGGTAGCTATCTCGACATCATCCTCTGGTTTTCCCCTTCATCTTACATCGCCCGGGGTCATAGGTGGCCAACTCAGCTGTGTCATCCCACTCGGCCTGCCAATAAGGGGATGTTTGAAGTCCCCAGTATTACCAGCCTTTTGGGTTGTGCGTCCTCTTATATAGGGGGGCAACGAAGTGGTGGGCAATATGGCAATATTGGTGGTAAGTGGTGAAGTGGTGAGGGAAAAAGGCAGTGGTTCTGGCTGCAGGTAAGAAGAAGAAGAAGAGCAAGGGCAGTAGGTCTGTGCCCACGCCTCGCCCCACATCTTACCTTACAATGTTAGCATATCTCGCTAACACTGAGATGTGACATGGATGTTTTGTATACTGGTGATGAAAAGTTTGTCTTTGTTATGAAAAGCTACAGCTTCGAGCCGGACTTCGGATCTTCAAACCTCGACGTATCTTTTCTTCAATAGAACAAAGCAAGATCAGGTTCCTAGCCTCACGAAACGCTGACAATAGCTCTTGTAAGCCATCCTGGAAGTTGGCTTAACTGCATGTTATAAGGTAAGGTACCTACCTACCTACCTCGGTATCTAAGCGAAGTTGGGCCCAAGACGATCCTCAAAACTAGGTAGGTACCGTATTCTCAAGGTAAGGAATCCATATGTCTATATCTTTGTTCATTCATCGGCAAGCTTCACCTAGGTTGATAGCGAAGATTCTCTCGTTCATGCCCCCCATGATACAGCTTACCTTACTCTTCCAGAGCATGTGCCCTAGCTCTTCTTGACTACCTATAAAACTAGAAAATCGCCGCTTGAATTTCCGCGCCGTTTCCACACCAAGCGACCAAGTAACCCTCTTCACTATTTGTCGTTGTTGGCTCCAAGGGCGGTGCCAATAAATACCACCTCAACGGCAGCAAATCTGTCCTCTAAGTTAGAAATCTGTCTCTTGTAAGGTAGGCAGCTTAAAGCCGCTGAAGCATACGTAGCTGTTGCCGCAAATATCTCTACTCGCTTGGCCGAGCTGAAGAATCCAAGGGCCCCAGCAAACAAGGCTGTGAAAAGGATGGTGAACAGGAGTCTATCGGTAGTGGTGCTCCTGCTGTTGAGTACAAATATGGTAAGGATGGGCAGAGTCGACGCTATGACTAGTGAAATGATGTTGCTGGCGACGTTGACACTATCATCGTCATATCGGCGCATACCCGACGATTCCTCAATCACGCCCTTTCCTTTTTTGCCGCGGCAGAAGCACGAAAACATCGCAACTATGATCCTCCGTATCCATGCCGTAAAAATGTCGGTTTCTGTCCCTGTTGCAAGACAAGCGTACTCTCCAATGTCATCTTGAGCCCATATGAGCACTTCACTGCCTTCAAGAAAGCCACTTCCACCGTCGTCTCGGTTGAGCCAATTCTTAAGAACCTCCAGTTGGGACTTTTCCGGCGGCCGAATTGAGCGTACTTGTGACACTGATGTTGGTTAGTTGAAGCTTGCCAGAACTATCTATGGCAGTTAGGTGCCATGGAAGGTGGATACTTGGGTATAGTTACATTCGATAAGAAGTTGGTCTTGAACAGGATTAGCCACCTGGAATCGAAGCTTCAGTACTAAAAGAAAATGGAACCCATACTATATTGTGAGAGCTTGCGGTTGATATGTTCCAAGATCTCGAGCTGAGACCATTGCCACAGGGTTGTTTGCTCGGGCTGCCCATCCTTTTCACCTTGACCTCGGCAATGACATTGACATTTTGATCCCGATGTTAAGTGATTGCTTGAAGGCGGTGGTTTAGCAGAGGATTTCCTGGACAAGTATAGCTCCCGAAACGACTTGGAGAATGAGGGATTATGCACAAGGTCTTTTTTGCATCGGTCCTCAAAGGCCACTTTCGCCTCCATGATTTCAGCTTGAAGGCCCATCAAACGGATGTAGTTTAGGTCCTCGAATCGGCGAAATATGGCCAGGTTCGTCTCCTTCGACATCAGCTGTGCGAGAACATGGTAGTGCTTCGGATGGTAGTCGCCTAATTCGACGTCAGATATGGATGTAGTTGCCATCATTGCGGGTACACCTGTCTCGGTGGCTTGAAAATCTCTACAATCATGTATGTAGGTAAGTCGATAGCCTGGATATGGACTGCAATTTAGACACTCGTGGCACAACTAAAGTTGCGGGGAAACGAAAACCAGGCTTCAGACATAAATCAGAGAGGGCTGGGGCTGATTAAGTGCACATGCGTGTTTCGTTCTTTCCTAGACAATATTGGCGGTCAGCATGTCAGCCCCTGTCCTACGTGGCTGCGTCTCCCGACTTTGGGTTGTGTCATAACTTATGGCTCTGGCCAATAACTGATTATCGAGGTCAAGCCACGGCGCGTAGGTACGGCATCCTCTTATTGAGCGATTTATCGAGGTGGCATGCTGGTCCCCGCACCTTTTTATTTTGGATCCTCTTGCTCGCTTCGGTTGTCCATTCCTTTGGCTGACCGTCTGCTATTTCTGTTTATTTCCCCAAAGCTTCAAGTTTGTGTCTCCGACCAGGCGTTATGGAGGCCAATGCAGCACTTAGCCTCGCCAGTTCGCTGCTTGCATTTACATCCTCAGCACTAATCATTGCTCAAAACATTACTCGGGGAAGGGAAATCACACAGGTCTTGACAGAGGAGCTCGAAGTCGTTGAGCTCATACTCTCAGAATGTGTCCAGACATTGACCTCCCACATCGAAGCCCAAAAGGGCGACATTCCTCGTTCAATAGAACGATGCCTTGAGCTGTGCGTTAAAAAACGAAATGATGCTATCTCTGTCATGGAGAAGATTTATGGCGATTTGAGCGAGGAACCGAAGTTCAGGCGGGTCCGCTATGCCATTTTTCCCTCGTATCAGGAGCGGCTCAGCGGAAAGTTTAACTCCTTCCGGGATACCGCAATGCTCCTTCGAGATTTAACCTCTGAGTATGGTCTACGCTTCTGTTGCATTTGGTAATGCCGTGACTGACGAGATCCTTCCTACCTTGCCTATTTAGCCTTCGTATTGAGACTCATATGGGTCAGTTGAGGTAGGTAGCGCTCCATTCTTTCATTCACCGATGAACGACCACTTACATCCCCTCTCAGAATCGCCATAGAACTACTCCGCAACGAAGACAGGCAATTCGACACCGATGCCGCCACCTCAACAGCCTCTGTTGACAATGTAGAAGAACACCACCAAGACAAAAGTGACCGCCCATCCCGTCCCCGCCGACGGGCTGACGCAAACAGGGCTTACTACGAGTTTATCGCCCTGCAGAAGTTCGACTTCAGGCGGGAGATCTTCATCCTGATTGAGCTCCCTGGTGTCAAAGGCGCCGACATGTACGAGCATATTCCAGTACAAAACATCGTCGACTTGGGCAGCAACGAGGAAAACTTTATTAGCCGCGAGCTCCTGACCAACCATGGAATGGACCCAGCTAAGATTCGCCAGCTCTCCGATGATGAACGGACGGGGCGATCAGTGGACACTATTAGTGGAAAATTTACACCCACAGACGAAGTTACACTCTACTGGCATCGTCTCAAGGACACGAAACAGCGACGAGCGCGGTTTCTGGTGGTAGACAGTGACAAATTCGATGTCATTATTGGACATAAGCTATGGTCAGCGACCGAAGGTCCTAGTCACGGGTACCTGGCCATTCCTGGCTACCAATCATGGAGTAAGTGCCGCAAAACAGATTGAGACCGCCCATTAACCACTGATATATAGAAGAAAGGAGGAAGACGAAGAAAGGTGAAAAGGAAAAGGTACAACAGGCCTGGGCCCTCATTAAACGCCAGAAAGAAGAAGCAACCAGCGGTTCTTCAGAAGCATCTTCTTCAGCGGATAACGCCTAAATGTATCACGGCTATACCGGAAAGACCGTGACGCATCTTCAAAGATAATGTTAAATCTGTACCTTACCCAAGTCATATTCGAGGAAATCATTTGTTCAGCCACTTCGAGGTTAGATGAAAAGCGTATTCACACTTCTTCCCTGTGCCCCACTAGTTCTTTGGGTACTCCATTTCCATGGTTGTAATTTCACCATCGATCCTATGAGTGATAGGTAGTTTGTCTTAGCTTAAAATGAATCAGAAAGGACCTGGACGAGAGGTTCCCAATATTGTGGCTTCCTAAGACCCCAAGGTACTCCAGCTACGGACAACGTAGGCTCAGCTCGTCACCAAAACGGACGTTGTAACTAGGTAGCAGGGATGTTCCCAACTACATGGCGGAAGGAGCAGTGAGGATCACCACCCGAAGCGAGACCGGAAAATAACCTGCTATTGGAAGGGGATCCTCCACATATGGCATGCGAATAGAGGAGCTGTGCTGGGAGAGAAGCCCCGAGTTGTAATAATTTCTGCTTCTATATATGATTGTCAGATCATCGCTGACTCTATAGTAGGTATGCAAATAGGTAATTTGTTGTGTGATGTCCACGTCGTCTTCATGGCTTGTGTCATCGCAAGGAGTCAGGAGGTCAGCAATACCCCTATTTTCAATTCCATTGCCAGCTGGTTTACATCCGCATTGTTATTCCATCAACAATGTCATAATCCTCTGGTCTTCGCGGCGGCATAGATGTGCGGAACCTGCTCAAGGGGGTGATGACTTTTAAGTCTTGCGCTCCCTCGTTCAGCATCCGCGATGCTTGCAATACCTCAAAACCCGTACTGTATCGCCCGGTAGTGTTTTTACGCAGCCTGACTGCCTCCGCTTCTTTTGACTCTGATTCTTCCCTCACCCACCGAGCAAAAGAGTCACCGCAGTAATGACAGAAGACAGGATTTGCCAAACACGACATACTCCCGGCTGTAGTCACGACAGTTTTCCCGTCATGATTGATGCCTCTGAGATCGCATTGCCAGCAGTAAACCGGAACGTGGGTCCTCGAGTGATCGGTGAGTTCTTCTGTAGTTTTGAACTTCAAGGAGCACACCAAACAGTCACGAAGATGTCTTGGTTGTTTGGACTGCAAAAGGTTGAATGTTACGGGCGCCAACGCAGCCGGGGACTGTGCTGCCCTTCTCTTCTTCCGTCTTGCCATTTCCTCGGGTGAGAGGTGTTCCAGGCTCGTTGAATGTCCAAAGTCCAACTTCCCTTCAGGGAACGGCGAGTCAAAGTTGAATGCTGCGCCCATGCCGCTTCCGAAGGTAATCGGCGGGGGTACTCGCTCTCTTCTCGTGGCCCTTTGTCCCGGTTTCTGTGTGCGTCCAGTGATGTTGAACCGTGCAGGCAGTTGTCTCCGAACGACCCTTCTTAGCCTTTTTCTGAACATGGTCCATAAGATCGCTGCAAAAGGGAACCCCAATGATGCCACGATGGGCCCACGGGAGAACTTATTTTCGCCTATCCCGGGCCGGTACATGCGAGCCTTAATCCACACTGTGGGAGGCGGACCCAATGTTTTCGTCTTTGTATCTTCACAGCCGGTCTCCTGGTATTGTGTCTATATCAAACAGAGTTGTCAGCATGGAATCGTCTCGATATTCCAGGTTTGCAGCACCCCCGAAATGACTGACCGTCTGGCAAAACTCCAAAAAGTCCTTCTTCGCCGTCCATTCAGCAAGCCTTACTGCCTTCCGACTATCTTCCATAGCGCAAAAGGCTGACCAAAGCGCTATGCATGCAACGATAAAGCCTCCCATAGCAGCCATTATCCTGCCAGTCTTTTGAACACGGCCTCCATGCTTGGCGATCAATCGTCTTAGGCCACCAAACAGCTGGCGCCCTTTGGCAGCTGTTGTTTTGAGTATCCTTGCAAGCTTTGACGTTTCTATGAAACTCCCTGATGTTAACAAGGAGTTCTTCCGGCCTGAATCCGATGATGCTGCTTCGGTAGTGTGACAAGAAAGAGCCGGAGAACTAAGCGTCCCCGTCATCGTCGATGCAACGGTGGCGACAGGTGAATCATCAGGCCCCCCGGGCTGTTTTGGATGTGAAATACCTGCCATTCTCGACACTCATACATCGCAGCTATTACGGTGAAAATGTAAAATAGGTATGTTTGGGATTTTTTTAACAGCTGACGTGCCTTTGCTGGTGACGGGATGGAGGGAGGGAGCCTCCTGCATGTGGCGGTGCATGATTACATGTGTGTGCTACCCACCAGGACATGGTGGGGTAAAGGCATATAGCCCGAAAAGAAGTTGATGGCAAGTAGCTCATTGAACCCGAAACCAAAATGAAACATCGTACAGTCAATTCCACGTTGCCGAGCCAGCAACAAAACCTCGAGCTAAATACCTTACCTTCCAGTTGCGCCTCATTGAGCTGGGTGCTATATCAGAGCTTTGAGTATCCCCCATCGACATCTAATTCGCGAGGGGGCCGTCACTGCCTTCTTGTGGCAGCGCAGGGCTGCTGCTGACCTGGAAGGAAGGCATCCAATGCGAGCAGAGCGGGTGTACCGACTGACACAACGAATTCATGATCACTTCGTCGAACACCCGCGCCTTCAATCTGACCGGTGGCAGACCCAACGGAGTTGTCTTGAACTGTTCGCAACCTTCAAGCTGATATCTACATCAAAGCATAGGTGAGAATAATGGAAATGAAGTTGCCAACACCACGGGGAAGTTGGGTAATGCAGCAATCGATATCTTAGCGTAAGATTGTTTGAAAATAGCTTAGAAAGGGGTGATTAAACATGGGGGCATAGCACAGCAGACCTACCTGAATCTTGGAAATTAAAAAGTTGGAGCGAAAAAGAAGTAAAAAAACAAAAGACTTCGGTACCTCCACTGGAATCGAACCCCAGGGCCCGTCATAGACCAGTGTACTGTACCTACGTGTCTGTTAGGCGGAACTCGCAGGGTTTTCGAGGCGTCCCTCTTGACTACTGCGCCATTCCACCATTCCCTGGGGCGAACCCCAGTTGGAAGCTCCCACAAATTTGGAACTTATATCCCCATGAAGGAAGGAGCATTGCCCGCGCCCCAGAAACACGTGCTCTCAGACCACGCTGGCAGCTGCCACCTTTTGCTACACCCCCGCCCATGCTTCTTGATGATGCTGTCGATGTTGCCAACGCTGACGTTGCTGCTGCTGTTGGTGTTGATTGTCCGCGAAGTCTTCCCCCACCATGCACGGCGGTGGCATACATACCCAAGGCATATAGACAAGATGTCCCAACTTCTGTGTCACATTGAGATGTCGCACTAGGTAGTGCTGTTGGTATGTGCGACGTGAAGGAATACCCAGCACAACGGGTTCTTTTTCGTGCTACGAGACACAACCAACCTATGAGATGTCAGCAATCAGACCTGTTAGCTCTTAGCACCGAGGTAGTCCGTATCAAAAGGGACGCCACGATGACGACGGATGTTGTTGGCTTGATAGCATTCGTGGGGGCCGCTGACATTCCCAAAGTAGATGATCGGCGCTACCTTCTGACTTGTGTTGGGATGTCGGCGTTGGATACGAAATACGAGGAGAGAGATATCGTAACTGTAAAAAGGTTAAATTCGAAATCTTCACTTTCTGTGCCGTAGAGGTACGATAGCACCATCAACCCGCTGCTCGTTTTCTACCTAGCCAGGAACAATCTCGTGATGTCACAGCCAAGGCACACCGTCCTATCAGGAGTACGAGATTATGCATGAATCGTAGCTGAGGTCCTGCATATATCAACGTAGTAGCTATCGTTGTGTCAGACGATCCTCCCGTATCGTTCCCGGGAGACGTGAGTCCTACCTTTTACCGCGCCGTTCTAGTGTAACCCACAGCATTTGTTCCCTAGATGCCACGGCATGTCCGCCAGGACGGCATACCCGTCGCCTTTGTGTCCCGTTGGTCCGCTTCCCAAAACCTGGAGTAATAGCTTGGTGTAACCTTGAGGCGCTAAGATTTGAAGCTCCACGCGCGCGAGGTTGTTCGTGTCCGCTCTTAAATGTTAACGTTCTGGCAACATTGTGAGAATAGAAACGTGCGACGTAAAAGACTCGTCATCCGAGTTACGAAAGCAAAGAGTTGCCCAGCTACTCACGCTTCTGCAGCCGTAGATGATATCTGGTGCTACAATATTGGTGCAACCGACTCAAGAGCAAGTTCAGACGAAGATTGTCTCAGAAGCACAGACCATATAAAAGTAACCTTACCCACCAAAGCTTCTCCACCATGACCATCATCCAAAAACAGTCACGCCAAGACCGAATGCTGCGCCAGCATTCGAATTCCCTTTTAGGAGGCTTGCCCTGTCAATCGAAAGAACTGATCAGATGAAAAGGCGTATTCGGGTTTTTTTTGTGTCCTTCAAAATCTGCCTACTTCCGATATTACCGGGCTTTGGCACTTCATTATTGAAATCATGTGACTGATAATATTGGAATTCACTGAATCGCGTGGTGTCTCCAGCACAATCAATACCTGTGGGTCCTTTGGGCCGAGAGTCCGCTCGGGCCACGAAATGAACGTTGGGGGCGTGGCTGTGGGAATAAAAGGGAAACGCAAAATGTTTAGCCCGCCCTGCGCGTGCTGGGACGGGCCAGGCAGCAGTTTAAAAGCAGATTTGGGGCATTGGGGGATCTGGGTGTTGCATTTCTTCCATAATTTTCAAGATTGAGATCTGGCTAGTTACTTGTTGTTGACAACGATGACTTTCTCGGTGAGAGGTGAAGTCGTATTCAAGATCCAGGGATCAATGATGCCTGAGTCATCAGTGAACGCTAATCGGGCATGCTTGTCAATTTGATTGGGAATTATTAGGTCCGTCGTTGGAAAGTAGTATAAAACTCGCTTTGGCATGATGTGTGGCGCGTCTATCGTGATCCGCAATAGCATTACTCCGTACGAGCCCGGTTCTCGGTTACACAATGCAAATTAGGAGAAGAGGCTTAGAGGTCTTGGAGCCAACAGACACAATACAACACGAAGTAATGGAAGGTGATATACTTCTCTTTGGGCACCAAGCTGAAAGTTTTTCCTGTTGTCCGATTTGCTTGAAAACGAGAGAGCATGAGACTTTTTGCCCTTCAACAGCGGAATCGAGGGGTGATACCGCGTTCTCTTTCGCTATTGGCACTTGGAAAGAATATGCAAGGCTCGTGTTTCTTAGTAACGGGGGAAGAATTACCTCCAAGTGGTATCCGCCAAATGGAGAGGCGGCCCAACACCGACCAAAAGCTTGTTTCTTCCACCACCGCATAGAAGGGAGAGAAACAAAACATGGCTATTAGCTTGCTCGGCTAAGCATGCGGGGACAAGTTAGGGCATCTGGCAATGTAAGCACTACTAACCTTAAATCCTACCTCTTGGGAAACCATTTATCGGACGATTGTAACCAGAGGTTGGTGCACAGCCACACGTAGTGGGAGCGTCTGGCCGATCGGGTTTTGAAACATTGTTTGAAGGTGATGGATTCAGATGAAGCAAACAACGACTCCAGACGAATTCCGGTGCGCCTTGCCGGACGGAAGTCGCATGAGAGAATGAGCGCTTTCCTTTGCTAGAGATGTTTGAACAATGCCAGGCATAAAGGTTACCTGGAAAGTCGTAGCTTCTGTTGGGACCAGATATTGGGAGGCGCAATGGCCTTGGCCTGGGTAGCTGGGCCGGGGTCACTGCTCCCAATGGCGACTTGCTCAGGGCTCGTGGCTGTGGGAAGGTGTCCATGTTTGGAAGGTCGAACCAGCTTTCAAACGTTGCAGGTGCAGAGGTTGTGTGGTGAAGCGCTGAGTGCGGATGGACATGCAGCGATGCTTGTTTTGGTACAAAACGAGGCCTCCCGATCGTGATATAAGATCTCATAATGCATGATGAGGTAAGCATGAACAAAGTAGCAACGTCCAGTCTCAGCTGTCTATCTATCTGTACGCTTCAGAAACGCCCTGGTAAATCAAAACCAATCAAATCCATGGGTATCCAATTACTCCTCCAATCTAACAAATGAAATATGATATGCCCAGATCATCTCCCTCTGTTGTCCCAGAAGCGTGCATTAAGTGTAAAAAAAAGCCTCTTGGTCAAAGTAGGAAACATAAGGAAAAGCGCCATCTGCAGGCTGCGATTTGCAAATAGTAGTCAAGAAAATCCCGAAGAAAACAACTGGTATCGTTGCGAATGTATCGATCGTGTCACATGCCGTAGCTGTAGGCATACTGGGAGGAAGCATCGTGTGCGGATGTGGTTGCATACGAGGAGCTTGATCCATAATCGGAGGCTGGTGTGTATACATAGCCTGTTGGCTCTGGAGATGGGGTGTGATAAATGAGGTCTTCGACAGGTTCTGCAATGGTGGGGTTAGCTGCTGGTCATGTTGGAGCCGTAGGAAATCACGCCTACCTTGGAGCTCGGCCAGGTCCCCCTCTTTCAATGTCCCCTTCTTCTGATGGCGCTTCTCGAATCGAGCAATGTCCTTCGGATCGACCGGTCTCCCTCGAAGAATGAATCTTGTTTGCTTGGAAGGATCCTGGGCCTCTCTTTCGCGCATGATTTGAAGCATGGCCATGTATTCAGAAGCTTTGATGTATTTTGTGTCAAGGTTCCACTTCTTTAGCTGAGTCTTGTACTGCTTCTCACTGTGTGTGGTGTGTCAGTTTAGCAACGTACAGATGAGAATGGGGCTCCAGACTTACGTTGCTTTGAAGTTGTAGGTCATTTGCATCTCCGTCATGACGTCTTTCAGCTTCATGGTATTGTAAAGATGGGCGATGATATCTCGGTAGGGTTCCCAGTCCTCGGCTCGGGAAGGTCGAAAGGCAGATGGCTCAGCATGCTGATCATACTGACCTTCAAGTGGCATGTGGTAGTATCCAGACATGTTGGTGGATTGAAGCATTGGAATTTGGAAAACTGATGGTGAATGTTTGGACATTGACGATCTGAAAGGGGGGAATGGTTTGGTATTTAAATTATTCTCACATGGCAACCATCTCCAAGTAGTGTGCATCCCATGTCCCACAATGATAAGTAGCATGGCATGGCCTCTGCGGAGCCTTGCAATATGTGCCGCCAGGCAGAACAGGGGTTCCGTACCATAGGGAGCCCAGGACCCAGGAGATCAAAAGTGTGCCGCCACAGTGCCGGACCCGGAGGTCCTCCGGAGAGAAACGAGTCTTGCCGGCCGTACCCCATAGGTACGAACCCACTTGAAATCCATGAGAGAAGGTGGAGTCACTCGACTTGCCTGGAAAGCGGGATGACTGTCCGCCAGGCATAAAAGGGGACAGCGTCACTAAAAATGTCCGCTGGGACGGGTGGAAGGGTGTGAGGTGGGCACGCACAAGGTCCTTGCAGGTACAACTGCTCCCTACCCTCTTGCGGACCAAGCAAGACCCAAGACGAGTGACGCGACGACAAGAGAGAAGTAGACAAAAAAAGCCACATGGTTTTACCTAAGGTATGCTTGCCTCAAGGCAGCATCGCCGCTTGGCACAGGGTTGAGGACATCTTGATACTTCAGCATGGCGTGTAGAGGGGTGATGAGGTGGTATCTTGTTGGTTTTTTTTTGGCCTCGTCGGTGACCTATCAATGACCGATGAATCCATGACGACCGACGGCCTTGATCCCCAGTGTATCCCCACTGATCTCCAAGACGGATTGGAAGCTTGATTCGCGCATTCGGCTGGTGCTGTTCGCAAAAAGATTTGGGAGACGCCCACTGCTAGCATCAATTAGCCATGCATGATCAGCTCCAAGTGTCCATCTGGCCGTAGATTTCAACATGCTGCCATTGCTCAATCGGCCAGGAACCGCTCTGGCGTCGTTGCATCGTTGCATTCTGGACCTGCAGGGGCGCAACCCCACAATTGAATGTGTGGCGTCTGCGGCGGGGGATTGCAGCAGCTGCGGATGCTTGAAGAGACTTGACAACGTGGTCAACGATGCTGGACGATGAGTGGAATGAGATGAGTTGCGTTTTTTTTCCCGGAGTTGAGACCGTGTACCTGACACGTGCCGTCCCATCCCGATGGGCTGCGGAGTCTACAGGGGCTTGTCGGGACCAACACGGGGCATTGCCTGAGGATGCCTGGCGCAGCTTCGACTACGCAAGCGCTAGCGAGATTTTTGGCAGGCACGCCAGGCACTCCAGGCACCAAAAGTCTGGGAGGTGATATTCTCTCTTCAAAACACCACGTCGCCGACAACGATGACGCACGCACCACCTGTCCGGATGATGGAGGAGTCAACACATCACGAGATCACCTCGGCAACCCGGGGATACCGTCGATGTGTGCCTCGATTTGAACCAAGTCAAACCGCCCTTTACGGCACAGCCAACAACCACCCCTCTCACTTGAGAATACAGGACCACTCAGCCCTACTACTGCATCAATGGATTCATCGTTGGTTTCTTCTTTCTTTCTATGGAGTTTGCATTTGTTTGTTTTGTTCACCACCATCAAAGGATCACGGCAAGGCCATCTAAGCACCTGCTGAGCCTAAAGGAACATAGTTTGGGCCTCTCCAAAGCCAAAGCCACACATGAATCCAATCTGCATTTGATTGACTCTACTTTGCTTCTGTAAGTACTCATATCTACTACCTTGCTAATTAAGAACACGATTGAAGGCATTTCGCTGGCCTTCAAACCGAATCCTTCGCCATGGAACATGCCACATGCGCGGCCCTTTTGCGCGCCAACAGACATCGTCACTGCGATAAATGTTGATGGTCGAAACAGCTGGAACCTGGTTCTCCACGGTGTATTCCCGGCCACATTGCGTCCTCCAGACAAATGACTTGGCCGGATAATTGTGGGCATGTCGCGTGTGGGCCGTTGTCTTGAATTTGGAACTGGCGATGCTTCCAATTCGAGCTCTATCAAGCACTTCCAGTTCGTGACTGTAATTCCCGCTGCGGCAACCTCCGTCATACTGACTCACTCGATCACAGAACGGCACATAGGACTGTCCCTTTTCCTACCGACATCAATCTAGATTTTATAGGATGATTCACATTCCCAACTGTCTTCGGCGGACCTATTGTTGCAATAGGCCTCCATCATGTCCTCACTATCACCACCAGGACGAGCCAGCACCACCTTCAAGGCCGCACGTATCATGACGCTGCGACAAGATCCTGCTTACGTCTACACTTCTGTCATGTCGGTCCCAGTTCTAGGAACAAGTGCCCATATACTAACCTAACTGTAAAACTCCCTTTGCCAAGACCCCCGAACACTTTCGGCTCTGGCACTACACGCACTCTTCAACATTCAAAGACTGTGAATGGTGGAGGAGGATAGACTTGACGAGCCGGAGCATCCTCCGGGGAAGATCTCTACAGACACACACATCCATCGCATCCTTTCACGAAGTGATTGGATGGCGGGTAAGCAGAGGACTTTTGTTCACCATGATACAGTGCTTAGTATTCCAGCACACCGGTAGCTCAAGCCCGTTGCCAAGAGTTCCATTGCCTTATTTCCGTTTTAGTTCCCACAGACTGCTTACGAGTTGCGGCAAGACCCTTGAAAACCACGAATATGGGGACTTGTCGTGTTGTCTGGCAGATGTGTTGTTGGGTGAGCACCGAAGTACTTTCAAGGCGGAGATCACGCTATGCTCAAAGCAGGCAACTGGGCGGTGGCTTTGCCCTCTGGGCACCCCCGCTTCCCGTTCGACTATCATGGGCGCTAATTCATTCTCGATTTGACGTTTCTTGATCCCCGGAGCTCAAACATCGCTCCACCGCCCCCAATATATCAGAAGAACCATGCATTGTTACATAAGCGATTGAACCCGACCGCCTAAAGCGGTAGGTACCTTAGGTCTGTCGTGGCGCTTCCGATCCATTGATGCGGTAGGAAGCTATCCCGCCGTGTCCACCGGGCCCTGCAAGGTTCTGCTTGTGCTGGGCCACTCTTAGGTATCAGTTCCTTTCTTGTTTCTTCGGCAGCTATCCGTATACTACGGGGGTGGACCACCAAACGCCTTCCAGGGCCAACGGACAGGATCCTGGATCCATCTCGAGGTATTCACAGAATGAATTAATCAATTGAGGTTTTTCCATCTGGCGTGCACTGTTGGAGCTCAATAGCTTAATCGGCGATGAAGTCATACCAACTGCTTCATTCACTTTTAGTGTGACGTATGTCCTTTTCATATGCTTCCCTTCATCCTCGAGGCCGTTACACGGAAGCCGACGACCATCGTAAATAGATTTCACATGCTATCGAAGAATTAGTCAAAAATTATGAACATCGCACATTCTTCCTAAGATCCTGGAAATGATGTAATATTCACGTCAATTTCTCAGAACTAGATACCTAGTTGCCCAACTTCAATGTCAGTAGATGGGCAATTGTAACGTTCTTTCAGTTTTACTTTCTCTTTAGTTTAGGATAGGTAAGGTATCTATTGGGTGCTTTAGTTTCAACTACACGCGCATAGTCTTTGTGCGATTGGTTCAGATACGGTACAAAACAGAGGATAGGCAAATATCATCGTGCATTCTTAGAATATAACTATACAGCATCAATTGATATTGGTGCCAGATCAAGGTTGGAATACAGTCAATAAGCTGATTGGTATCAGAGGCTCAGAAAGAGTTGAGGATCTGGTGTAATTCACTGTGAGTGGACAATCCATTATGCCTCTTTGAGGTCCAGCTCGGTTGTGTCCGGCAGAGTGACGACCAAAGACGGCTGCGACGCGGCAAGTTAACTTTGGCGAATAAAAGACACACACTCGGTCGTATCCGGCGCCAGGTGTAGTTATACGAAGATAGAGATCTCATTCTTGTAGTCTTAATCTCTCCGGCTTGGTGATATTTTGTTGCCTGTTTGGCCTGGCTAGCCATATCTGGTTTGGTTTGAGTGGCTAGTTTGCCCAGGCTCAGAGTCATGACCAGTTAGCCACTACGTGTATATTAGCCGGCCTTGGCCCAGTAGGTAGTTCAGCAGCCCAGATTTGAACAAAACACTGACTTTTCCACTTTTCCTTCCTGACCTACATGACTTCGTCCCGCATATTTTCATGATCCCACTCCCGGTCAGCCGGCCTACCAAACTTCCAGTGGTAGGTAGTAGGTCCCAAAGAATGTAACGAGGATTCGTATACCCTCATGACCGCCGAACGATCCAATGCTCGTGTAACCAAACTTGCCGCCGAGTCGGGTGTAAATGCTCGTATCATCTCTGCCTTATCTGCAAGACCTCTACTTGCCCGCTTACTTCAACATGCAGGAAATTGCATTACCTTCTTCTATATTCGTATTCTAACTTGTGTACAACCTCACGGCCGTTACGCGAAGCTATCCCGAGGAACATAACTCCTTCGAGCATGGTGCCTGGCATGGTACTTTTGTTCAGAGGTGAAACACGGGAGAACACGGCCTCGGGACGCTGTCGGGACATTTGGACCCTGCCAAACCTGTAGTAGCGCGATTTTTGACTCTGGGTGCTGTGTTATTTTCCTCGAGAAGTGGAGGGGTTAGTTTTTCCAACGTCGTTCTAGTTGATGTGGCGGAGTTCAAGGTTTGGAGCCTCAACGAGGTGGGAGAAGCTATTAGGCGTTTCGGCCCAATTTCTTCTCGCTACTGACTCGCTAACGAGAAGCGAAGCGCACAGCCCCGAGTCCGTGGGGTTCTATAGATTGTTGGTGAGCGATGGCAGAGACGTCGGTGTTGTACTTATCGCTTGGCGTTGACCGCAGCTAAGGTGCGAAGGATTGTTGCTAATCAGGCCGTGGATAAAATAATTAGTACTGCAAGCTAAAGTCACCGCTTCAAAATAGTAGAAAACGCCTCTTGACTATCTTTTAACGTATTTTCGAGATTTGCTATAGCCTATTAACTATCTTTTAAGGCCTTTAAATTGTTTTTCAAGGCCTATCAACTATCTTTTAAGGCCTATAAACTATCTTTCAATACTATATTCCCACTTTGCGGTGCCAGCTTTTCCCTCCAGGACGTGGCCCACAAGAATTCTTCGTCCTTCTCCCACGACAACCCAGAACTCTTCCACGCTTCCAACACAATTCCCCGCCATTTCTTGCAACGCACCAAAGAATTCTCTGTCCTCACGACAAGTACTCTTCCACCTTTCTTACCTACACATCAAATATTCGCCATCCCCTCTTGACCCGCGGTCGGCCTATCTCGACCTGCACCCTCAACAGCCTGAGCGCACAAGAAGAGGTATATATCCCCGAGTTTGTTCGACTCTCACCAATTGTCTGGTCAATTGATTGCTAACCGACTGAGTTTCAGCCAATTGTCCTCCCACTTGCGAACCGGCGCTGATTTGCCGTGAGTTGGGTATCGTGGAATCTGAGCCATTCTCATTTGCCAATTGGTCCATACAAGGTTTGTCCGCCTCTCTCCGTCAACTTTCCTCCATTCAACCGTTGTTACTGTTTTTGTGCGTCTCCATACTAACGATCGAGTCTAGCCGTTCCAATTGCAAAAAGCAAGATGTCTGCCAACAGTGATTGGGGTGGCGCTCCCGAGGCCAGTTCGAGCAATGCTCCTGCCAACATCGAGGTATGTTTAACATTGGTTGTTCATTGACCATCACTAACACTTATTCTTCAGCTCAGGGCCATCCATCCCAGAACCACCGAACAGTAGGATTGTTTTGTGGCTCTCAATGGTATTCCCTTGGTTATCGAAAACATTGACGTCGAATCGGTCGCCCAGCTGTGCAACCCCAAACTGCCGAAAGACGACCTGATCGCGAAGACCCGCCTTTCATTTATCCCATGCCAGCATTGCAAGTTGGAGATCCAGCTTTGCCATCGCGGCAACGGCGACGTCATTGGAATCATCACCCTAAAGGGCCCCGCATTCAAATCCGTCAAATGTGGTCTGTTGTCCACGGGCGCCCGAACGGAGTACATGGAGCGATTGAAAATTTTCAACGAATCTATCGAGGGCGAGACATCGATCCAACACGAAGCTGCTTTTTTAGAGGTTGAAACCAAGTCCGCCATTCACCTTTCGGTGCACGATCATGTGATGCAGAAGATGAACATCGTTTACAAGCAAATCCACGACAAGTTGGTCCAGTTGCGGCAAGATTGTCTCGAGCCGTGCAAGGTTGAGATCATTTTCCATCCGCAACCCTATAGTACCATGACGATCCAGAAAGCTTGCAAGGATCTGGAGAATGCATTTCCTCTCGAGGTCGATCCCCACCAGACGGTCCATCCTTTGTTTCCCTACTTTCGGAAGTCGGAAACACTCCTCCAACTTAACCATGCCACGGCACCTAAACCGGACGAAATGCCGGAAGAGTGTTTTCAGCATCTGGTCCCGCCCATCGACTGCTACCTGTCGACTGAGGAATATGCCGCCAATCAAATCATGGCGAGGCTGACCGCGGCCCAGTATGAAGTTGATGATGAATTTCTTTTGACGCACGAGGACTTCGAAGGTCATGCAGTCAGAGTTTCATTCCTCGCCAACAAGATACTTGTCTTCGTCAAGGACTCCATCGACGAAGATATCCGGCAGCCAGCGGAAGGACAGACGTGCGAGATCATGTTCCCGGGTATTAGGCGCATTGATGACGATGAAGATCCGTCTCAGCATTTGTGGTGGAAGGCACAGCGCATCTCTATGCCGGCTACCGCACAGTCTATGGCAACGACAACATTCCCCCGGCGAATTCGAACCTCTACCTGACCTGTCAGCGCATCGTTATCGAGATGCAGGGCGCCAAACAGGTCCTCGTCAACTCGTCATGGGAGAATCCTACCTACGCCAAATATGCCCTTGACATGGCCATTCAAGCCGTCCGCGACGACAAGCTCCAAAGCCTCACTCGACAGCCAAAAGTTGTCCTGATATTGACCCCGTACAACGCCCAGCTCCGACTATACTTGAGGCTTGTCAGTGGAATGTTGGAGGATAAAACCTTGACCGTTAAGGAGCGAAACATGATCAAGATACGTACTCTCGAATCAGCCCAAGGCTTTACGGCAGACATGTCCATTGTTGATTTCACAAGAACCGACGGGGCAGGGTTCTTGAAGTGCACTCGGCGGTTATGTGTTGCCACGACGCGATCACGGCACGCAGAAGTCCTCCTCATGAACCGAGGCCTTTTCATGAGGGAGAAGCATCGTACTAACGACCCGGCCACTTGGGATCATACCAAGCTCCAGGAGCTGTATTCCGCCGCCGTGAAGTTGAACGCGATCAAGTATATTCCCTTGTAGGGATAGAAAGTGGAGCTCAGAGTAAATAGCTTTATATAGTAATTGCTGGGCATGGACGGTTTTAGTTCTTACAATACACAATGCATACTCTTTTTCATTTAACCTCGGTCTCTTGCGCCTGCGAGCGCTGCTGCCGGGCTGGATCAGGCGCTTGTAAGCCGGAGTCCCGTCCGCACGCGCCGATGATACCGGGCGCCCGCGAGCGATGCTGGCTTGCCCCCGAGCGCTGCTGGTTTGCCCCCGGTGCTCTTACTTTGGACATAACGGCGAATCATGCCCCAGGCGTCAGAAGGATAGGTATATCCTTCCTTGTGGCCAGGAAGGCTGTCAATCCAACATCTGCATGACATGCATGACTTGTAAGGCTGCCGATCGCCCCCATGACCACAAGCCTCGCAAGTGCCCAGCAAAGACCACTTGCAAGAAGTGCAACAAGGTTGGGCATTTCAAGCAGGATTGTCTAGAGCAGAAGTATCCCCGGTGCTCTAACTTTGGACACAACGATGAATCATGCCCCAGGCGTCAGAAGGATGGGTATATCCTTTCCATAGAGAAACTATTATTCCGTTTATCGAATGCTGCTCGCTTCAAAGCTGAGGCGAAACTAGCGCGAAAGAGGCTGCTAAACTAACGGGTGCTAATTAAAATAAGAACGATAAGAGCGGAGGTTGGGCCTAGCTCATAGGCCAGGTCATGAAGTAAAAGATGATGAACAGAAAAATCCATGTACTAGGGAACTGACCAACAACCCATTAATATACGCCTGCTGGAAGACTGGTCTATGACTTCCAGATCAGATAAACAACCCTCCAACCAAATCACACCAAACAAACCAAACAGATAAGCTACGCAACAGTCACGCACCCACCCGTCAACAATCTCACCCCTAACTCCATCCATCACATCAACAAACCCCATCCCCTACTCATCACCACTCGTCCCATCTATTCTCACACCCAACGCCACTAGGTGCATCACAAACAACCCCTTCCACCAGAACCACGGCCCCTCATTCCTGCCTCATTTCTCCACTATCATAGCTCCTTTCCAAACCACAACTCAGCCTTTCCACCCTTCCCCATCCAGCTTCTTCCCCCTCCAGCTTCTTCCCCCTCCGTCTCCCACCCACCACAAAACCCATCATCACATCTCCTCCACCACCCGTCCTACCACCCCTACAACGACCGCCCACTTCCAGTGTCACGGCGACTAAGACATATATTGGGAAAGTTACGTCCCACTCGTGTCTTAGTAACTCAAGATACTGACCTTGTTGTTCCTCCTCGTAATCTGCTAGCAGGGACGTATCCCTGCTTCGTCAAGCTTCGAAGACTGTTGTTGCTGATTTGTTGTTGAGGGGGAATAAACGGCCAAGGGAACTCCTCTGATGAGAGGCGTGATGGTCTAACATGGTCACGAGGGAAAAGACAGCGGTGATGACATGCAAACAACATAAACACTTTTTGTTTTGGTGGCCAATCTAGACACTCTCCAGCTACAAATTGCTGTGTCCTTATACTAAACAAGGCCTGCTCGCTGACTGATACAACCGTGAAAATAAAACGCCTTCTCCAACTAAACCCGTTACGCTGTCGGTGCTCAACAACCCTTGCCCGTCGACTATACTAAGTAACCCCACGGCGACCATGAAGTTAACGACTGATCTACACCAGTTAGTATCTATCTATAAACAGGGCTTGTATGTTAATAAAGTGAATAAGGCTTACCATGCCTGCTCGACCTTGTCCAATCTCCGCTTCGTCTCTTCGCGCATGGAGGTGGCATGCTTGCAGAGATGCAGTATGATGAGGTCGTCGATCTTGCCAATGATGTTGTTGATTTTGCCAATGATGTCGTCGAGCTTGCCAATGATGTCGTCGATCTTGCCAATGGTGTCGTTGATCTTGCCAATGATGCCGGCGCGGAGTCCATTGACGTCGGCGAGAAGTTCGAGAAGTCGATTGACGTCGGCGAGAAGTTCGAGAAGTCGATTGACGTCGGCGAGAAGTCCACTGACGTCGGCGAGAAGTCCATTGACGTCGGCGAGAAGTTCGAGAAGTCGATTGACGTCGGCGAGAAGTCCACTGACGTCGGCGAGAAGTCCATTGACGTCGGCGAGAAGTCCACTGACGTCGGCGAGAAGTCCATTCATTGCTTCCAGAACCGGGTTGGGCGACTGGGTAATGTTCTGCTGATTCATGGCTGAGATCGGTTTGCGTATTTGATAGATGACCTTCTGATAATGACTGTTGCGGGTCCTGTGATGATGATGATGGTCGGGTAACTGAACCAAAGAGAAGATGTTGAGCAGACTGTTGAGTTGTAAATGAAGGGCGGTGGCAGGTATTTAAGCCTTCTGACGGGATCTGACGGATGTTGACTTCTGAGCAAGAGGGTTTGACTTCTAGGTAAGAGAGCTTGGTTTTGCAGCAAGAGGGCTTGGTTTTACAGCAAGAGGGCTTGACTTTTGGGCAAGAGCGCTTGGTTTTGTAGCAAGAGGGCTTGACTTTGAGCAGATCGAAGGGGACTTTGGGCGTGACATTCTGGCCCAAAACTTTGTTAGTTGCTTCCACTGAGACGCGCAGTTTTCCCAACATGGACGGCATGCTTGTAGTTGAGGAGATTAGGGCTCCAGACTCACATTGGACGTTATATACCGAGATTTCATAGTTCTACTGTTTCCCGTTAGCCACTCTTTCGCCAGCCCAATTTAGAGAACATAATGGTAAGAAAGACAACCATACGTACATTTGTTTGAACAACGTGCGGACCGGCCGCACTCCCGGGAGCTTTGATGGTGCTCCAAACCACGTCGCGCAGGGGGGGCTAGACGCACCAGCCCACCCCCGCGCAAGATGGTCGTTCGGGATGAGAGTGTGAATGTGACCTAGGCTGTGGATTGATTAACCACAGGGAATACAGACCTCATGAAAACTCCGAAAACGTGACCGCTAAAAGGGCCCGGCTGCAATAAACACAGGTGGGAATAGTCTGGCTAGTGATCTTAAAATAAAGTTAAAATCGGGGAGGCACCAAATAACAATGGGCTGACGGTTGGCAAGGGTTTGCGCCAAGGCAGTTCTATAATTGGAAATCGTAGGCTGAGCGATTGTCGACGTGGAAAAAAACATTAAAGCTGTCAATTGTGGTGTTCTGTGGTGGCTTCATAGCAAGATCCCTTTGAGGTTGGTAAAGGCGGGCACCTTGGCGCCCCACCTGAACTTTGGCTGCTCTAACCCCAACCCTGCACTCCTGGCGTTTAGGGTACCAGTGGGAAATCATAGTTCCATTCATCGTCCAAGGGTTCCATGGGGCGCCAAGGTGCCTTTACCAACAGCAAAGGGACCCATGTATGGCGAACATTGCCTCTGGCAAACCTGCATGACTATGTGAAGACGGTGTAGTGTGTGATAGGCCACATAGTGCGTGAGTCGTCTAGAAGAAGGCAGCAAAATGCAAGAAACACAGTCCCAGAAAGACGATATCATTTGTACATCAAGATCAGTACCTGTCCTGTCAACCCGAGTCATCACCTCGTCATATCAGAACACCAAAGGAGGCATACACCAGCACAGAACACAGGCGGCATTGCTTCATCATACACAGTCGCTTTGTTTGATAGTATTACACAACGACCGGCTTCCGCCGCTTCTTCTATGATACCGCGGCACACCCAACTCTATGATGCGCCCCCAGGGATCCAGTGTCATTGCCATTGCATCCTCCGCTCCCCGCTTGAACACAAAACCAAACTAAAAAACAAGATTACGCATAAAAGTTGACGGTCTGAGTGTGATAGTCAGCATCCAAGTCAGATGGCAGAGGCCAAACAGGGGGTTACTCACATCTTTCTTCTTGGACTGTACTTCAGCAATGGCGTCCACGTAGTGCTCATGCCCAATCTTGTTTTTGCCCATCCGCAGCGCAATCATACCAGCTTCAACGCAGACAGCCTTGAGCATGGCACCGCCAAACTCGTCTGTGCTGCGTGCCAACTCGCCCCAGTTGACATTCTCATCAACCTTCATCTTGCGGGAGTGGATCTTGAGAATCTGAGCACGAGCCTCCTCGTTAGGGTAAGGGAACTCGATCTTGCGATCGAGACGACCGGAACGCAGAAGCGCAGGGTCAAGAACGTCCACTCTGTTTGTGGCGGCAATAACCTTGATGCGGTCGTCCGACGCGAAACCGTCCAGCTGGTTGAGGAGTTCCAACATGGTTCGCTGCACTTCACGATCACCGCTCTTTTCGCTGTCGAAACGCTTGGTGCCGATGGCATCCAACTCATCGATAAAAATAATCGCAGGGGCCTTCTCCTTTGCCAAGGCGAAGCAGTCTCTCACGAGCTTGGCACCATCACCAATGAACATTTGTACCAACTGTGGCCCGGCGAGCTTCAGGAAAGTGGCATCCGTCTGCGCGGCGCATGCTCTGGCCAGCAGCGTCTTGCCAGTACCTGGAGGACCATACATCAAGCACCCTGTGAGGCAAGTCAGTACGCATGAACCGGCAGCCAGGTAAGACAGCAAAACATACCCTTTGGAGCCTTGATGCCGATCTTCTTGAACCTCTCAGCCTCCTTCATTGGCCACACAATGGCCTCGATAATCTCATCAATCTGCTTGTCCAGACCACCAACATCGCTGTACTTCTCCGTGGGCTTCTCGTCAACCTCCATCGCCTTGACTCTACTGTCATATTCGGCCGGCAGGGTATCGAGAATGAGATATGAATCCTTATTCACGCCAATAAGATCGGAGGGCTGGAGCTTCTCTGGGTCGACAAGGCCGATGAGGGGAAGGAAGATCGTTTGCCTAGTCGATGTCTTAATCACAGCAGACTTGCCAACGCGAGTGGCATCCAGATCGATGTTGGCGCCTTCTTCCGATGACTCGGCAGTGGGATCGAGGTCTAACAGCTCAACAACATTGCCAACGAGATAGGGCAGTTGTCTACAGCGCAGAGTAAACAGGTCAGCAACGCAACGAGGGGCAAGAGGCTTGTCCATCGCATTCCTTACCTGTTGTTATCAATCTTCTCCTTGTTCTCCTTGATCTTCTCCAGCATGGTCTGCTTCTCGTGCGTTAACCGTTGGTACTCGCTTCTCATGATTCTGGCGTCATTATCGAGAAGTCGGCGGCGAGTGTTGATGTCCTCTGTGCCGAGGGACAGGATCTCCTCGTCCAACACATCCTCCTCAGGCTCGGCGTCCTTCATCTCGGCATCGGCATCTCCTGAGCTCTTGTTCTTGTCGTCCTTCTTGTCATCCTTCTTCTTGTCGTCATCATCGCGGCGGGTCAGACCAGCGAGGTCCTCGAGCGTAGACATGGTGCTGGGTAGCGACTGAGGCGGGGTGTCGATGAAAAGGGAGAAGGGGTGTTAATATTCGGAATCCAGATGAATGCGCGACAGCAAGGTGAGGTATTTCCGTCAAGCTTTGAGTCTGTGGAAGCTGCCGTAGTCTCGGTGGTGATTGGAGTTGTTGGTGATTGGAAATGGTGGTGGAAGCACAGAGCTCATTCGAATAGCCCGGGAGCTGGGCTGCAGCAGGCAAAAGCGCGACGTAACCAGCAAGGCGGCGGGACCCACCATGCGAAGGGGCCAACCGCAACCCAGGGATCGCTGACTAACACCAGCTTCCTGGAAGTATGTAAGGCTGAGGATATCACAGAGTCCCGGTTGGCAGTAACGAGTCTTTGATGCAAGAATTTCAATAATTCCATTGTAGTCTTGCATGTGTTGGAAGCGGACCGCATTACACCGCCATCTGCAAGGCTCTTCCCAGTCATATACGCCCGAAATGGTAACCTGAATAACACCCTCCTCGCACCATAAATGGTTGAAACACACGCCTCCCAAAAACATAAGACTGAGAACCAAACAAGAAATGAACATCATACCCCGATAGAACTTCCTCACTCCCAAAACTCCATAATAGCGCCGCGCAAAACTCCATGTCCCTACCTGCCTGGTGTCATTGCTTAGCTCTCCTACCTAGCGCCTGTCATACCTCCATCACTCATCGTCCAGAATCCTACTCGCTATCCGTCCAACAATAGGCACCTCATACCTATTCTCATCGTTAGCCACGCCCTTCCCTCAAACACACCAGATTCAAAAACCTACCTGTCCAGCGTATCAGCATCCCGATACGCATTCAACGCCAACCACCCAATCAGCACCAAATCCCCCAAAAACATCACCCAGCTCAAAAAGCTCGACCAGCTAAACAACAAATGCAGCACAAACAGCCCCGTAAACAGCAAGCTCGACTGCCACGCATGAAACCTCACATAATCACTCTTCCTCTCCAAGATCAGCAGCAATATCCCCCCTATCGGCGGGAACGCCAGATACGCCAGGCAAGCCTCGTAATCCAGCCTCAACCCCAAGCTCGTGTCAAACTCCGAGATCATCCCCTCCCTTGCGCCCAGACTGCTGAAGTAATCCCCCATTCCTGACCCCCCGTTCCCAGCACCGGTGTCGTTCTGGTAGGAGTCGCCACTTGTCCAGACATTGCTTGCTAGTGGGGACTGGTATCGTCCTACATTATCCCCACTCCATGCTCTCTGCGGCTGGGGGTGCTGCAACGGAGGGGGAGATTTCGCTGGTGGTCGGTGCTGGTAATTTGAAGGGGAGAATGCGCTCCGACGAGTGTTGTCGAGGGAGGTGCGTGGGGAGCCGGCGTTGGTGCTGTTGGAGGGGGAGCGGGTGTGCTCTGGTGGGGAGGACTGATACGGTGCGAAGTCCATCTTATCGTTTTGCGCCTAGCTAGCTCGATAGCTCACTTGTATCAAGCTAGTATTTGCTGGCTTTTGTTGAGTTTCGAGCTTGTAAACACCCCAAAGTACCGCCAACGATCCTGTCCAAGGTCGAGATGTGCAGCGGTGGTCCGATCAATATTGTGGTGTTTGCCCGGTTGCGGTGTTGCGGGGGAGACCGCCGAGGACGTTAGCGGGACGAGATGGGTAGCGGCGAGGGGTGTAAGACTCGGGTGGGCCTTGGAGAGCTTAGCAAGCTTGATACAGGGCCGCCATAGTCTAGACTCTGTCAGTTAAATCTCCTCGGTGAAGGTCTCAAAATCTGAAGCAGCTGCTTGGGAGAGGTACCCGTGATAGGAAGTTGAAATGTCGAGGGAGATGACCCTCGCACCACACGAAGCTGGTGTTGCGTTGCTGAGCCGCTTTGAGCTGGGGGAGATGACGCGCGCAAGGAAACCATCCCGTTTAGCCGACCGGGGTAGACAAGCTGCAGGGACGGTATGTTAGTGGGGCTATCACTCACTGACACATGGAAGAGGGAGTAGTCTCTTGATTCATGTTTAACTTGTTTACAACATTGATCTTTACAGTATATTTTACAGCTCCAGATCTCGCATATACTGCAATGCAAGATCGTGGGTAATGACACCAGCACGCTTCCCCACGCGCGCCAAGACATGAAATGTGACAAACCTCTGCTCACGCTCTTCCACTCTCTGTGTAAGCTTAAGCATCGGCCTTCTTCTCCTCCGTCTTTCCACCGTTCTGCTCCTCCTCCAACACACTTCTCCTGCTCTCCATCGTGAGCCAGAGGGCCTTGCCAGCACCCTCGAGGGTAGATGTAAGACCCATGCCTGCGCTCTGGAGCATGTGCACAAGCTGGGCACGCAGACCTTCCAAGCCATTCTCAATACCGCCAACCCACTTGACTCCGTCCATGTCAAAAGCCTTATCCTCAATCCGGGCACCAATAAGCAACAGCTTTTGCAGACCGCTCTGGGTGATTGGTTCGTAATAACCGGGGTTCTTCTTCCTTGTTGGGGCGGGGAAACCTGGAGGACTGGGGCTGAGAACGCTGAGAGCCGCAGCCAGATGTTGAGGCGACACAGCGGGGAGAGTAAAGGCTGCTACTGGGCCGACCAGAAGAGGCGAGAGCTGAGCGTATGTGGAGGTTTCGGGAATAGGGGTCTCGCCCATGGTGACCTCCCTGACAGCCTTCCAGGCAGCCCTGGACAGATCGTGGTTGTAAACGACCTTTACTCTCTTGCCAGTCACAGTGGGGGCCGAGGTTGGCTCGACTTTGGAGGGATCGTAGAACTCGACGAGCTTGAGGGCGACATTAAAGATGCTTGTCCGCAAGACGTGGAGCTGGGCCTTGGAAGCAAGGGCGGCAGACTCGTCTCCCGTGGTTGGTACGGCAGTGATAGCGGCCTTGAGCTCTCGTCTGACAGCAACCCATTCTTCGGCAGTGAGGTTGTTGTGTTGGAACAGGAGGACTAGCGGGGTGGAACGGAGGAGGGAGGTATATGTTCGAAGCAGCTGCGCCTTCCTGGTCTCGCTGGGACGGGCCGTGGGAGGTTTTGTGGGAGGGACATAGTCGTCGGGGAGGCGCAGGCCTCTAGACGACACCGTCGCATATTGCCTCGCGGCCGAGGTCACTGCTGGTGCTGATGGGCGCAGGAGAGCAGCTGATGGTCTGGAGGGTTTAACAGCGGCAGTCAGGCCGCGGGCCGACGCCGTGCATCGTATTCTTGGTGGCATTGTGTCTACTTGTCTGTATTAGTCTCCTGTTGAGGCCCGTACAATGTTGTAAATACCTGCCTGGCCTATCAAATGAGCCTCCCTCTCGCTGAATACACCTCTACGGCTTTCAATCCGGCAACCCAGAAATTTTGGCGGCGCGCCAATTGCATGGCGGAGTGGTCCAAGCTTCCTCCAACTCAGAACCAATAGCGTCTCACCGCCTCAATTCTGCCAAAACTGACAGGCTACTTACCCCTGTAATTGTCCCCGCTATACTCGGTCATCGAGGGGCCGTCGCCGGAAGCTGTGCGGGACAAAGCATTCAGGCCTATAAGCAGCTCCTGGCAGTGTTTCCTTTCAAGATGACTCAACTTTCTCGCATTTGTTTTCTTGCCATTGGGATATCTAACTTGTTACTGGGAAGTTGGAACTTTCCAATCAAATAGAAACCGTTTCAATTCAAGCCACTTTCCACTATTCCGGACCCATTTCGCGAGCAGACGTACTCTAGCTCGCTGCCCACCATGTCGTCGCAAACAGCCCCCGCCGAGCTCCCCCCAATCGATATCAAGCCTCTCCTCTCCAGACTCTGGCCAGTAGGCCACCCAGACACCGTCTCCCCCGACGAGATCGCCAATGCCATATCCTACTTCTTCACCAACCAAGTCTCCGATGTCCAGGCCGGCTCCCTTCTTATGTGCCTGCACTTCACCGGCCTCGACCGGCAGGCAGAGGTCCTCCACAAGACGGCGCAAGCCATGTTGAAGTCGGCCGCAAAGATCGATGTCTCTGAGCTCCGTAAAGTCGTCGACTCCCGCCGGCGACCAGAAGGCGACTACCAAGGAGGCCTCGTCAGTTATCCCCCCTTCCCATACCATCTCCAACCCCCAACACTAACCCTGCCCACCTTCAAACAGGTCGACATAGTCGGCACAGGCGGCGACTCCCACAACACCTTCAACATCTCCACCACCTCCTCCATCCTCGCCTCCTCCCTCCTCCTCATCGCTAAACACGGCAACAAAGCCTCCACCTCCAAATCCGGCTCCGCCGACCTCCTCAACTGCATGCCCCCCCTCCCCCCTCAAATCTCGCGCATCCGCCCCGACACCATCTCCCCCCTTTATTCTCACTCCAACTACGGCTTCCTCTTCGCCCCCGTGTTCCACCCAGGCATGAAATACGTCGCCCCCACCCGCCGCCAACTCCCCTGGCGAACCATCTTCAACCTCGTCGGCCCCCTCGCCAACCCAACCGACCTCTCCTCCCCATCCCTTCTCGAAGCCCGCATGATCGGCGTAGCACGCAAGGACATCGGCCCCGTCTTCGCCTCAGCCCTCTGCATGGCCGGCGCAAAAAAAGCAATGGTGGTCTGCGGCGACGAGGAGCTAGACGAGATCTCGTGCGCAGGCGAGACGCTGTGCTGGCGGATCATCGACGGGCAAACCGAACACTTCCGGCTACACCCAAGAGACTTTGGGTTGCCTGCCCACTCGCTGTCGGAGGTCTCCCCCGGCAAGCAACCGACGGAGAACGCGGCGATACTTACCAGGATCCTCAGCGGGGAGGTGTCTGATGACGATCCGATCTTGCACTTTGTCCTGATCAATACCGCGGCGTTGTTCGTCGTTGCGGGGATTACAGAGGCGGACACGTCTGATATGGGTCATGGGGATGATGGGAAGGTTATTACTGAACGGGGTCCGGGAGGCGGGAGGTGGAAGGAGGGGGTGAGGAGGGCGAGGTGGGCGGTCAAGAGCGGGGAGGCGAAGAGGCAGTGGGCGAGGTTTGTCGAGGTTACCAACTCTTTTGGCGAGGAGTGATACTTGTTGTGGCTTTTATATTTCTTTGGATAATAGTCAAAAGAAGGTAAAAAAGAGGGGGATTCTTGAATTGACCAAAATCTATGTTTCTGCTATATCTGAATCAGATGGTTCTGGTCTGAAGGGCATGAATGGACTTTATCTGGCAGGGCTTTAAAACCATGGCTTATGGTCTAAATAACGTGCTATCATGCATTCGTTTTTATTTGTGGCATCATTCACCCTTTCTATGATATATGGACATACACAAACATAGATAAATTCTTGACCATCTAAGATGTTTGCCTGAATTGAGTGGGGTTTCGAAGTTGCTTTTATTCTAGAATAAATATCTCCAAGAACAAGAAACTAACTGCCTGATGTTGAGAACAACCGCAGCATCAAATAAACCCCAATCTTCCAAATACTTAAGTCAGCGCCACAAAACCTACAGCGTAGCAAAAGCACCCCCATAATCCAGCCTTCCATGCTGCATCCTCCCATGTGCACCCCCCCTCGGCACATCCCTCGCGCCCCTACCATGCCTCTCCCATCTCCACCGATTCCTACTCTTAGGACTCCGCTCCCCATCACCATCGCCAGGCGCATCCCTCCGCGAAACAGGCTCACCAACATCCTATCTAGAAAGCACTCCCCGCACGACACCTTTCAGAGTCGGCCTATTTTCCAGCAAAATGTCATGGATCCCTGTCCCCTCGCCGCTCCCATTCTCCAGCCACCTGGCCAGCAGATCGTTCGACTCCTTCGGCTTGACATTCGAGTCTCTTGTTCCCACCGTGATGTGCGCAACTCTGTTGACGCACTCCCACTTCGGCTTGCTTTGCTCTGTCCCGTCCGCTCCCTTGACGGTGATAACATCCTCCTGGCTCGGCACCAGTCTAACCACAATCGCCATAACCCGGCCATCGTACACTATCCTCTCCAGCTGCACCTCCATCTCTCCGAGCCTGCCGTCATCATGGATCTGCCCATCTGCCTCGTGGATGGCCACATATCTATCCCATAACTCCTGATTGTCCTTAGCCCCAGCGCGGTGCATAAGCGTGACGTGGAACTTTGCCTGAATTCTGCGTTGACCCTGGAGCATCTTGTAAAACTTCGCCTGCTCGTTACCCACCGAAGCAAATGCCTTCTCCAGCACATCCAGCAGGTCCTTGGTCTGAACATCCACAGACATGTACTCGAGGGGCTTCTTCTTGATCTGCCTGCCAGTGACAGGATTAACCTGCTGATGCGGCTTCTTGCCCTTGTTGTTGGAGCGGTCCGGGATGTTGTGTCTCAGGCCGGGAGTGTACCCTTCCAAAGCAGCCTTGATGGCTTCGTCCATGGCCTCAGCGGACGGAATCTCGGTGATGAACTTGGGGTAGAGACGATGGAGCTCTTTGACAACGATTCCGAGATTGGCTCTGCTGTCAGCGGTAGGGTCAAGATCAATGACGGCGTCAAACCCAGCATCTGGTTCCTTCTCTGGATCGCAAGGTTCAAAGCGGTGGAGGAAACCTTCCATGATGCCGACCACCTTGCTCGTGTCTGAGGCCGCCTGAATGGTCTGGTGGTTGTCGCCACGTGCAAGCACGCGGTCCTGGGTGATCTTTCGGATGGTGTTGACATCGTTGTGAACAAAGTGCAAGGCCACCAGACTGGCACTGCTGTGTTGGAGCTTCACGTCTGTAATCAGTTGCTTGCGTTCGTGCTTCTGGGCATTGTTGCGGTCGGCAAAAACGGCAGGGCACTCCTCAAGTTCGTCCAGAAGAGCCTTGGTGAAACGCGGAGGACGCTTAGGGCCGGTGATGTTGTCATTCTGAATATGACCCCAGCCGAACAGCTTTGCAAGAGCAAGCCCGATGGTCGTCTTGCCGCAGCCAATTGTTGCGATTGGGACCACGATGACATCTCGTGTTACCTCGGCGGCACCTCCGTTTCCGTAGAGCTGCTCGAGGTTGGCGGCGTCGGATCCCTTCATGTGCTTGAACTCGAGGAAGTCGTTTCTGAGCTTGATGATGCCATGGTTCTGCTGGTAGAGCTTACCCAGATTGCGATCCGCGGCCAGCCTCTTGCGGGCGTACATCAGATACTCCTCGGTGATCTTGACATGCTTCTTGATTCTTGGCTGCTTGCCCGCGATGAGCGCTTTGGTGCACTCTCGCCACTGTCGGAACATCAGATACGGCTCCTCGAACTTGTACTTGAAAAACCAGTCCTGGTAAGGGAGCTTGGCGGGGTCGTAGGTCATCTTGCAGCGAATGACAAAGCCTTCCACATCGCGTCCATCATGTGATCCTGTTTCAGCGGCTTCTTCAAGGAAAGCCTTGACCTCCTTGATGTCGTTGATTATGATGAGGCCCGTCTTGACGAAGCCCCAGTCCTCGGCGAATTTTTGAACAAGCTGCGAAGGGTAGGTGAAAAATTCTGGGAGGTTGAGGTTGATGCCGTGAAGGTAAAGTCCGGCCTTGTCTGGTCCGTAAGCCAGGATGTGCTCCTCGAAATCGTCATCGCAAAGCTCAGCAACAGCAGTGGCGTTTCGGCTTCTCAGTTCCCTGGCCAAATCTTCCTTGGTCTTTCCAATACGCTGGAGCTGTCTCTCAATATGCTTCTCACCGACGCTGGCGTGACTGTGCTCAGCATCCGCCCTGTCACCAGTTGAGTGCTTGCTGCAAACGAGAAGGGTGCCATCCTCAAGACCGCTGATGAAGATGATGCACCCGTTTTCCTTTAGTGTGAGCTCATAAGGGCCCTGGGTTCTGGTCAAAATGTTGTCCCAGTATGTCTCGTTAACCTCGCCGCAGTTGAAGAACTTGTCGTAACCGCGGATGACAATTTCTGGGGTACCGTCCTGTCGTTTCGAGGTGAAGAGACCGCGAGCATAAGTTGGGAGATCTCTTCGCTTGTAATCCCATTCCTGGAATCTCCACGAGTCTACTGTCGCCCCTGTTGGAGAAGCGGCGATGGCGTACTTTGTCTTCTTACAACTGAAGCCGCTCTTTCCTTTGCCTTTTTTGGCACTTTCATCAAGGCCGCGAACGAGGCCAGAGATTTGCCGGGGATCTTGGCTGATGTACGGAACCTTCACGCCGACGGCATCTTTGGCGTAGTCGGTCGAGGCCTTGTACTTGTGGGAAAGCGGGTTATCTACCATATCGGTCATGGTGGGTGTCTTTTTGGGCGTCGTGGTGCTGAATAAGTGGTGCTGGGCTGCAGAGGGTAGATTCTGGATGATGAGGGGCGAAGAAGTTTTGGTGGATACGGTGACCGCAGCAAAAGGGATTTCTGGTTGCGAGTTGGCAGAGCTGGGGAAATGGGAGACTTTATAGACTTTATAGAGTGTGGTGACAAGCGTGCAAGGCCGTTTGGTCTGCGATGATGTAAAGTACTAAGCAGAGTTTGATGTTGTTGGAAGGCAGCACCCTGCACCACTTTTATTCTCCACGAAGGCCTCACAAAGGAAAGAGGTACCATATCACGCAGCCACACCCGACAAACCGGCCCAATGAGTCGACGGCCCAGCACCCTGGGAATTACCAAAACAGTAGGCCGGCGGCAGTGTGCACGCACCAAAGAGGCCCTGTAAGCGTCAAGCAACTGCCCGGCATAAGAGTCACACCCAAGCTTGGGACTGGTCCCGTTGGTGAGGACGGAAGGCAGTGCTTGTTTTCATGGATACGAGCAACCACTAATTACGATGCCTCAACTCTAGAGAGAAGACGTTGCTGAGTTAGACGATGCAAATGTGCCTCAAAGGGAATGTGGTTCATTTACTTTCGACCTTACTTTTTTCCTCAAAAATTATAAGCCTCACCAGAATTACATGTAAGATCATGATGCTATCATCGAGCTGCCCGAGAATAGGGCCTGAAAATCGGTCCATTAGGCGCCGAGTGCCGATGAAAGGCGCTAAATCAGCCGGCATTTTCAGTGGAGACCGTTCTGTGTCAACCGTTTTCCATGTGCATGGCATCCCTGTTCCTACCCCGCGTCCTACAAACCCCCACCAAATTTTTGTCGACGGCACTGCCCCTCCAAGCCATCATATCAAACCAAGATCACTACCAACAACATCCACCCCAGAAAAGCCACTCAGGGACATTAGATTGAATTCACGGCCTACCGCTTATTACCACCCACCATGTCACCAAACCCCTATCTCCTCGCCGCCGACAACCCGCAGGCCCTCCTCGAGCTCCTCCGCGAGAACCCTTCCATTGCTCCTAGCCAGGACGAGCACGGGTACTCCCTCGTACATGCCGCCGCCAGCTACAACCACTTTGACCTTCTCCGCAGCTTGGTCAACGAGTACAAAGTCCCAGTCGATATCAAAGACGAAGATGGTGAGACGGCACTGTTCGTGGTCGAGACCGTCGAGGCTGCGCGAATCCTGGTCGAAGAATTGAAGATCGATGCCAAGATCACAAATGACGAGGGCCAGACTGCAAGAGAGAAGCTCGAAGCTGAGGAAGAGTTTCCAGAGGCGGCCGAGTATCTTGCTGGGTTGGAGGGAGGCGCTTCGAGTGCCAATGGCACGGAGCTGCCTCCTGCCCCGCAAGGGCTAAAGGTTACTGTTGGCACAATGGACGAGGCTGAAGCTAGCGAGCAACAATTAGACCCCGAGTTCCGGAGAAGAATAGAGGAGTTGGCTGCCAGAGATGACATCCACACCCCTGAGGGGCAAGCAGCTTTGCGCCAGCTCGTTGAGGAGGCTATTGGTGTGGAGGGGCTGGCTGAGGAGAGAAGTGTCCGCCCAAGACAGGAATAATTGATACCCGAATATTTTCTTCATTCATGGCTCTTGACCTCCCACATGAGATACTCCCCGGCCGAGTTTGGCGGTCGAAGAAAGGTGCACTCGGTGTTGTCGCCAGCCAGCCCTTTCGAGAAGGTCGTGGTGCTGAATGAAAACCAGGTCTTGGATGGGAGGGCCGTTATGAGATCAATCATGGTCTGACGGGTCCAGGATGGTGAGAAGAAGCCTCGCCAACTGATCTTACACACCTTGGCGGGCTCGCTACCATCTGGAACTTGATATTGTGACAGATAGGGGTCGATGTTGTCACCCTCGAGGATACGAAGACTCTGAAGTCTCACTAGAGAAAGCCATTCATACACCTCAGATGAAAAGTCTTCGAGCTCATCTCTGGCAGCGTGCTCTGTTGTGGCCGTTGGTGGAGTAAGATTCGGTACAAGAGCATTAATGCCTGGTGTAATTGATGGGGTAGCTGTGCGGCTGGTTGGGGAAAAGGCAGTCAATGGGTCTGGGTCTGGCACTGTATCACGTCAGCTAAATATTGCTGCCGCCGGGGTCTTTGGACATCTACCTGTGGATGCAGCGTTGTAGAATAGCCAAGTCATAGGCTCGCTAAACGCATTTTTGCTGGCATAGATCAGTCTGTCGTAACCCTTCTTTCCCTTGACCATTGACGAGCTGTTGAGATCGATTTCGACAACTGCAGTCACAGTTAGCAATAATGACCATCAGAGTGGTCAGTAGAATGACATACTCCAACGAGGCTTGAGTCCTCTTCTTCCTTTCACTCCATGAGGCTTCCCCACCAAACCTGCTCGCTCATATGCCTCCTTGTCGAGAAACATTGCGAGATGCCCGCTCTTCAGAGCAAAGACATTATCAATCCCTCTTCTTCCCTCCGAGAGCATCAGAATATTCCCCTGTTTGATGTAGCTGTTGAAGAAGTCGCCAGTGAGAATATCGTGAAGTGACATGACAACCCCTTTGTACTCTGGCACAGCTTCATCCCTCAACAACTTTCCTTGCACCGCCTCAAGGACTTCTTGGGGTAGAATGAGATCGGCCTGGTGAAGTGATGAAGTGGTCAGATTGGAGCCTCAAAATACAGAGAGAACAAGAAGCCTACTGTGTAAACGAAGTCTTGACTCGCAAATGCTGTCCAAGGTTTTCCTTTGGATGGGGGCTGCTTCGGGTCGACATGGCCCATTACTCCGTGAGTGACGAAGCATTTTGAGGATTGGTAAAAGGCGGGTTGCTGAAAGGACAGCATGATATTGAGAACTGAGAAGCCGACCTCCGACCTTGTTCTCAAGTGTTGTGTACGTGCTGTTGCTGAGGCGGGTATTTGCCTGTGAGATGGTGCAAGATGAGTGGACAGTCGTTGAAACTGCCCTCGGCAAAATCTTGAGAATGGGTATGCTTGCTCCGGGGGTGTATTTAGGTTTGCATTACAAGCTTATTATTGGCTTGTACCTGGTTTAAAAATGGAGCTCGCTGCCTAGATGCACACCGACGTGCGTCTAAATCAGCCCTGTACCACTTCTTCGGTCCTCTTCAAACTTGAGTGTAAAACTTCAAGTGAGTCAAAAGTGTTTGTTTTCGAGACAACTGAAGCCGAGCTGCCAAAGACTTTTGGAGACTTCTGGTCCCAAGATATGCATCTGTCATAAGTCTATTGTACTTCACCACACACCTGGAGAAATTTTCAACACAACAAAACTCACCAGCAACCACTCACACACATCGAAAAAATGGAATATCTCATCCGCTTCTCCCAGTCTCATGAGACCTTCCGTCTCCCTGAGATCCAGGCCCTGGCCGTTCTCGAAGGGATTGAAATGGAAGTCGTCTCTTACAGTCTAGACGTAAGTCTACCTTTCATTTCATCAATTTCCTTTACAAACACCCATACTAACTCCCCCGGATAGTCCCCCTTCTGCATAATCCGCCTCCCCTCCTCCCTCCCCTCTGACCCCGCCGCCCTCGCCCGCAAGCTCATCCGCCGCTCCATCCTCGCCATGTCCATCCACGAGCTCTGGGGCCACGGCCCCTCCCTCCCCGCCGTCCACGCCGCCGTAAAATCCACCACCCCCCACCTCTGGGCCCAGTACCTCACCCCCTCCTTCAAATTCACCCTCGACTCCTACCAAGGCTCGCGGACCTCGGACCAAAAAATCAGCATCATCAACTCCTTCTCTTACCTGGGATTCATGGGCCCCATCAAGATGCGCAACCCAGACGAGGAATTCATCCTCCACGAGGACTGGCCCTTCAACTCCACACCCCTCGGCATTCCAGACCCTAAATACCTCTATTTCACCAGATATTTAGGAACTGGCATGCGCGACTTGCCAAAGAAACTCGATCTGAAAAAGAGGAGATATATCTCCACCACAAGCATGGACGCAGAATTAGCTTTGATTACGGCCAACATCGCGCTCGCTTCGCCAGGGAAACTGTTTTATGATCCGTTTTGCGGGACGGGGTCTTTCCCGATTGCCGTTGCGGAGTTTGGGGCGGTGGCGCTGGGGAGCGACATTGATGGCAGGTCGATTCGCGGAGACGAGAAGAAGAAGACGCTGAAGGGGAATTTTGAGCAGTATGGGCTGTTGGGGAGGTTAGGGGGGACGTTTACGGCTGATTTGACCAACTCCCCGATTAGGAGGCTGCCGTTGGGACAAGGGGGGGAGGATGGGGTGAAGGGGAGGGTGTTTGATGGGATTGTGTGTGATCCGCCTTATGGGGTGAGAGAGGGGTTGATGGTGCTGGGGGTTAGGGACCCGGAGAAGACTCCATGGATAGAGAGGAAGGGGAGGGAGATGTACAAGTAAGTCTTTTTCAGAAAGGTGGAGAGGGGGGGTTTGGGTGGTGATGAAGATGTGGATGGGAAGCGAGTGGCTGACAAGAAGAACAGGCAAGCAGATTTCATCCCACCGAGGAAACCATACGGGTTCTTGGCCATGCTGGATGACATCCTCCAGTTTGCGGCTCAGACGCTGGTGGACAACGGGAGGGTAGCGTTTTGGATGCCGACGGCGAACGATGAGGAGCAGGAGATGCCTGTGCCGAGTCATCCTTATCTCGAGACGGTGTCGGTGTCTACTCAAGTGTTTCACAAGTGTATGTTCCTACCTCCAGTATTCCCAGATCCATCCACTGACATGAGACAGGGTCCCGCCGTCTGATCTGCTACCGCCGCATCCCAGACAAGGACGTCGATCTAGCAGCCGTCAAAGCTAGAGAGGAAAGGAAGCTGGTTGGCAAGACAGCTGATGAGCTGAACCCCTTCCGGAAGGCGTACTTTGAAGGGTTCCACACACCACCAGCAACAGGGACGTCAACGCCCCAGCCTACGACGGAGACACCACCTCCAAATTGAAGCTCGAAACAAAACAAAAATAGATAAATGAGTCATCTCTCGTCTTTTTTTCTTTCAAAGTCAAAACAGACTTAGTTAAGATACCCATTTGAAAAGCATGTACAATGAAACTGTTAAGCAGAAGAAATAGAGCGCCTTGTGCAATACAAGATCCTGGCTATATATGTGGGTGTCCAGATTCTGCTCCTACTGATCCTCTGGGATTTCTGTCTTTGGCATTTGTTTTCGAATGTCCCGTCATGTGTGTGGTGTGGTTGCAGTGGTTGTTGGCCGAGCTCCTGCTCATCGCCGCCTCCACCCCATCCCCATTCGTAAAAAATGCAGCGTAAAAAAATGCGGCATAAAAAAAACAACACAAAAGGGGGATATAGAGCAAACTCATCCGACCAATGCAAACACGCAACGCTGTGCCCCCATAAACCTCCCGCCCAATTTCACGAAAAAAGCACCATCCCTTCGATGTTGGTATCGGTTTTGTGTGCGAACTTGACGCCACCCTATCCCGCGTTACACTGCATTGCAAATCATGACTTCATCATCTGAACTCGACGGCGCCGTAGCAGCCCTTGTTGGGAATGTGCCTCAGCTCCAGCCGTTGAAACCTGCAGGGTTATGTTAGTATGCACATGTTTCATAGCCATGGTTGTTTGTGAACTTACTTCTCGCTCTTGCTGTGAAAGTAAATCCCGCTGACCTCCCCCTTGATCTGGTTGAAGCAAATGTAGTAGAACCCCTCGAAGCTGGCCCCGTTGATCGTCCTAACCCGGTGGTCCGGCACAAGGAAGTGCTCCTTCCAACGCATAAAGATATGCTCTCGCTGGGCCATGTCCTTGACGAGAATCTGCCCGCCCTTACGCGCTTGCTTAGCGTACGGGCGAAATGGCGAAAACTTTCCCCAGTGGGAAAGGTCGATCTTGTCTGTTGCGCCCCACGATGGGTGCTGTGTGATGAAACCGTACTTGGGGCCAATGATCTCGCCTTCAAAGTAGGTTGTTAGTGTTGGATGGTCATCGGTCAAACCTGAAAAGTCCATGTTAGCAACATATGGTATATGGCATAGTGTAGGTGCACCGAGATGTGACATACCCTGAATTTTCAGATAACCACACAGAAACGACTCGCGCATATCGACGTGTTTGATCTCGACCTCCACATCGTATCTTTGTCGTTCCGACTCCTGCGATCCTTCGAACTTGCTCCCTGGCCGCAAAAAGGATGAAGGCGTGGTTGGTATGGACCGCATATGAGAGAACTCGTACCCCAGTCCGACCAGCCCACTGTCTTCAACCCATCGAGGACCCTGGCCTACTGGCCCCCAACCATCCAACTCGTGCACTTCTCCAACGATCGGGGATGGGCGCTCGTATTTCGACCTCCTCCGACTTGATGATTCGCCAGCTGTTGTGTTTGGTGGTCTCGCGACCGCTCCTTCGCCTGTATTACTACCTTCTGCCGCACCGGCTTCGTTATCGGCACTGTTCGTCTCTGCATCCTGCTCAGCTTGCTTCTGTGATTCATCCGGTTGATCTGGCACCGGAATCACCCCCTCAAACTGTCCTGCGGCCTGGCGTTCTTCCGGCAGTGGTTGCGGTGACATGGTAGCTGACCGCGGGGACTGCGGCGCAACGGCATCATTTGTCATGGTGACATCTGTTTCGTAGGCAACCGGAGGGCGGGGATGCCAGCTCGAGGGCGACTGTGGTGACTCAGGCGACTGCGGAGACAAGACTGAGGGGAGTTGGGTGCGGGATGTGGACGGCATGTTAGTTTGCAGCTCCTCAGGGTCGGGACATGATGTGAAGGAGAAAGAACGCGGCGATTGTGGTTCGGGCGCGCTGGACGAGGGCGTGGGCATGTTCTTATAAACCACGTGGTATTTAAAAGATCCAATGCTGAATCACAGAGGAACGGTATCGGCGACAGGAAGGTTGAGCTGTTGTCTTTGATGGCCGATGCGCAGCCGGGGGGGCTATCGCTGTGGAGTCTCGAATGGGCGCGTGTGGGAGGGAAAGGGACCCTGGGAAGGGCACTAGCCCAACAGGGCAGAGGCAGGCCAAGAATCTAGATTTTGGATTTCTTGGATGCACTCGCGGCACTGTGCCGCAAGAGAATTGGTCGGGGCTGCTCTGTGTTGCCACAGAGAGTTTGCGATTGTCTCGACGACGGGCGCGATGAAAATGATGGCCGGGGACCGTCCGTGGCCGTTGGGCGTGAACGAACGGGTTGAAGCGGCGACGGACGACAGTTGCCGATGGTCTCGTGGGCGGATCGCAGAGCGGTGGAGCTTCAGCTCAGCGCCATGGAAGCAGCTTCGCGGGGAAAGGGCACGGGCGCGGCGCTGTGTGATTCCGTGGGGTTGGTTCGGGTGGACAGCCCAAGGAGCTGGCGCTGCGGTTTGAGACCTTGGGAGGGGCTATGAAGTAAAGAAAATAGAGGTTCAATAAGCAGTAGGTGCTGGGTGATGAGAGAGGCAAAATAAGTCGAATAGACCTAGGAACAGGTACCTTAGGAAGGTAGGTATCGGATGGGATCCCCGGTGGGTTAGACAATGACGACGTCTGGATTGGGTGATGAGTGTCTGGTTTAAGGGAATTGTCCACACTTGCAGTGTCTCGCGGGAGGCTGGTCTTGGCAGTGGGCCCGGTTTTCACCTGTCAAAGGGGCAAACCCAGTTCCATTGTCATCGTCTTCTGAGACCTTCAAAACTCCCCGCCGTGGAGCGACCAGCTCAAGTTTAGTTTTATAGCTAGATGCCACATATATTTCTCCCGAGCTAAGAGTCATCCAAGACACGGCTGTGACACGTCCTCTCCACATCAGATGTAGGTCTGACAAGTCCGTACAGGAACACGACGGGACTGCCAGCAGCCGAATCTGGACCTGTTCACCACCGAATGTGGCGGTGACTGAACTTCACCATGCGTTCCACCACAGCTGTCCACGATTGATTGGATTTATTTTGTTCAAGGTCAGCGCTAGCTGCTGAGCTGGATATCTACAAGACAAAATAGCCAGTCGTAAGCCTTCTATTATTCATTGGGGTATCTCCCAGTTCCAGCCTTCGTCCAGTAAGAATCCATGATTGGTTTACCCCAAACTCCAACCTTGTTTGATAGCTCCTCCCAGCCAGCTCTACTTTCAGACGATGCAAGACAAGCTTATATCCCCATAACCCATTCTCTCAAATCCATATTCCAGGCTTGGTAGGACAATGGCGCTTGGAGCTGTGCTGTTTCCCAGCTAGGAGGCACCACCCTCTAGCTTGCCAAGAACTTCTCCCTGTCGTTCTCTTCATTCTTGTCGTGTGTAGCTCAAATCGGCTTGATCTTGAAGTGAAGGGCAATGAGGCTGAATACCAGAGCCTTCAGATCTTGCACGAGGTAGTAAAACACACGCAAGCCTTCTGGGTCCGCAGACTCCGTTACGTCGTTGATCGAGCCAATCTTGGCGGTCTAGAAAACTGTCTGTCAGCCCTGTACCACACTCCCCGAGAGGGTAGAACCATACCTCAAACGAAATATGATCGTTTCCAACCCGGATCTCAAGCTCTTGCCTCCCGTCCTTGTTCTTCGTAGGCCATTTTCCATCATCTTCCCTGCCAGACTGTCAGTCTCTAAGTATGTGCTATTTTCAGCCCTTTTCGCATACTTCATGATTTCGCTCGCCTTAACAATGCGCTTGATCTCGTCGACGACTAGAGAACTAACAAACACTGCGTGTCATTCCAGTCAGTCGTTCTGTCGCAAGGACGGTGTGGAAGATATCGGGACTCGCCGTACTCTCTTTGCGAATAAGGCTATCATTCCTATAGTTGGAGTTGTTTGCATAGCGGGCGGTAGCGCTACGGCCATCACCAACTACCCGGAAATCGAATTCTTGAAGACAAAATGTCAGCTTTTGGTTAGGACAACATCTTTGCGACAGCGCATACCCAGAAATTCATGCCCGAAACGGCCTTGATGGCCCGAGCTATGTCCATGTTAGCTAAAGAGCGAAATTCGGGACAAAAGACATCCCCGTACTAGTAGCGGATATAGAATGGTTCGTTTGTGGACGACATAGTGGGCGTTGGATGCTGACTCCAGACGATGCAGTTGACGTCGACGCGGGAATCTTTAATTGGGAACCCTGGTGGCCCGTCCGTCTTGAGGTCGCGACTTGCACCAGAGCATCAGCGGGGCACTGGTACCCCACCAAGTGCCTGTCGCAGCTTCACGTGATTGCGCAGCCTTGCTCACTGTCTGCCGCTTGGCGCCAGCTGGCTGGGAGCTGCGATAGGCCAGCTCTCTACTCCGTACCCAGTCCCAAATGCCACATCTCCCAAGACAGGCACACGCCGTTGATACTGACCGACTCTCACCACCGTGACCACATCCCCCCAAAAGAAGGTGAAGCTCCGCTGCCCGATTCACCCCAGCGGCCACCTGGACGACGACACCTCGCCTCTGCAGGCCCATTCCAAACCACCAAACGAATTCTTTTACGAGCGAGCATCTGGAGTCAGGGGTTACTTTGCGCAGGCCGATATTAGGCAACTTGTACTGGGCTGTTATTCTGCAGAGCTCAGGAGCCACGAAACAACACCCCCCTATAATTAATTACTACCCATACGGGGTCAAGACCGATAATTCCACCCAACACGCAAACACAACCACCCCCATCCAACAGTCCCTCGAGTTTCCCACCGGCACGTTGCCGCCCGCTGCCCATCATGTCCTTTCTCGAAAATGCGTACACGTTAGTGAAGGACAACTCCATCGATGGCACACCGACAGTGCAGGAGCTCAAGACGCAGCTCGAGAAGGGCACCGACGAGTCCAAGGTCGATACCATGAAGCGCATCTTGACAATTATGCTCAATGGCGACCCCATGCCGCAATTGCTCATGCACATCATTCGCTTCGTTATGCCATCCAAGTCGAAGCCCCTCAAAAAGCTTCTCTACTTCTACTACGAGATCTGCCCAAAGCTCGACGCCCAAGGCAAGCTGAAGCAGGAGTACATTCTAGTATGGTAAGCATACGCTGGGTTATGATACGCCGTGTGGGCGAGTATCTCTGACCGTCGTATGCAGCAACGGTATCCGGAACGACTTACAACACCCGAACGAGTACATCCGCGGTAACACATTGCGCTTCCTCGGCAAGCTCCGCGAACCCGAGCTTCTCGAACCCCTCCTCTCTTCGGCCCGATCATGCCTCGAACATCGCCATGCCTACGTACGAAAGAATGCCGTCTTTGCCGTTGCGTCCATCTTCCAGCACTCGCCCTCCCTTATCCCCGACGCCGCAGACCTTATTGCTACCTTCTTAGAAGGTGAGAGCGATCCCACATGCAAGAGGAACGGCTTTGCCGCCCTCTCCAGCATCGACCACGGCAAGGCGCTGGCGTACCTCAGCTCCGTCTTTGATGGGATTCCGAACGCAGAGGAGCTCTTGCAGTTGGTTGAGCTCGAGTTCATCAGGAAGGATGCTATCCAAAACTCCCAGAACAAGGCCCGGTATTTGCGCCTGATCTTCGACCTCCTGGAGGCTAATACATCGACTGTCGTCTACGAAGCTGCTTCTTCGCTGACGGCCCTCACCAACAACCCCGTGGCCGTCAAGGCTGCCGCCAGCAAGTTTATCGAGCTTGCCATCAAGGAGGCCGATAACAATGTTAAGCTAATTGTGCTGGATCGTGTCGACCAACTTCGCCAAAGGAACGAGGGTATCTTGGATGACTTGATTATGGAGATTCTGCGGGTTCTTTCCAGCCCAGATATCGATGTGCGCAAGAAGGCCCTTGAGATTGCCCTGGAGATGGTGTCCAGCAAGAATGTTGAGGAGGTTGTCCTGCTCCTCAAGAAGGAGCTGTCCAAGACAGTCGACCAAGAGTACGAGAAGAACAACGAGTACCGCCAACTACTCATCCACTCTATTCACCAGTGCGCCGTCAAGTTCTCAGAGGTTGCCGCAAGCGTTGTGGAGCTTTTGATGGAGTTCATTGCCGACTTCAACAATGCTTCCGCGGTTGATGTTATCAACTTTGTTAAAGAGGTTGTCGAGAAATTCCCAGCGCTCCGACCAACAATTGTGTCTAGACTCGTCGATACCCTCAAGGAGGTCCGTGCCGGCAAGGTTTACCGGGGTATTCTTTGGATTATCGGCGAGTACTCTCTTGAGGAGAAGGATATTCGTGATGCCTGGAAGGGTATTCGGGCCAGCTTGGGTGAAATTCCTATCCTGGCTTCTGAGCAACGGTTGCTGGATAACATGCACAGCGAGGAGGACAACAAGGAACAGGAACAGGCCAATGGGCATCCCAAGCCTGCCGCCACTTCGCGCAAGGTCAATGCTGACGGCACATATGCGACTGAGACTGCTCTTACCAGCCAATCTGCTGCTGCTGCCAAGCTCGAGGCCGTCAAGGCTTCTCAAAAACCACCTCTCCGCCAGCTCATTCTCGATGGCGACTATTACCTTGCCAGTGTCCTCGCCTCGACTCTCACAAAGTTGGTCATGCGCTACTCAGAAGTTGGCTCAGCCGAGTCTCGCACCAATGCTCTCAAGGCGGAGGCCATGCTCATCATGATTTCCGTCATCCGTGTTGGCCAGTCCCAGTTCGTCAAGGCGCCCATTGATGAGGACTCGGTTGACCGCATCATGAGCTGTGTGCGCTCGCTCGCCGAGTTCAAGGAGCACAAGGAGCTCGAGACTGTCTACCTCGAGGACACCAAAAAGGCCTTCCGTGCCATGGTCCAGGTTGAAGAGAAGAAGCGCGAGGCCAAGGCTGCTCATGAGAAGGCCAAGTCTGCCATCCAGGTCGACGATGTTGTCTCGATCCGCCAGCTCTCCAAGAAGAACGCTGGCGATGCCGAAGACACAGTCGAGCTCGACCTTGAGCGTGCCACTGGTGGCGACAGCGCTGCTGGCGAGGACCTCTCGGGCAAGCTCAGCCGTGTTGTCCAGCTCACAGGTTTCTCGGACCCCGTGTACGCGGAAGCCTACGTCAAGGTTCACCAATTCGACATTATTCTCGATGTGCTTCTTGTCAACCAGACCACGGATACCCTCCAGAACCTCTCGGTCGAGTTCGCCACCCTCGGTGACTTAAAGGTTGTCGAGAGACCAACAAGCCAGTCTCTCGGCCCCCACGACTTCCACAACGTGCAGTGCACGATCAAGGTCTCTTCTACCGACACCGGCGTCATCTTTGGCAACGTTGTCTACGAGGGCGCCCACTCCACCGACACGAATGTGGTTATCCTCAATGACCTGCACGTCGACATTATGGATTACATCCAGCCGGCCACGTGCAGCGAGACGCAGTTCAGGACCATGTGGACCGAGTTTGAGTGGGAGAACAAGGTGAACATCAACAGCAAGGCGAAGACGCTGAGGGACTTTTTGGACCAGCTGATGGCGTGCACGAACATGAACTGCCTGACGCCCGAGGCGAGCCTGAAGGGGGATTGCCAGTTTTTGAGCGCGAACTTGTATGCTAGGAGCGTGTTTGGTAAGTTTATCCACCCCATTTCCGAATAACATCCTAGGGGAAAATAGGTGGCTAATGTGATGAAAAACAGGTGAGGATGCCCTGGCCAACTTGAGCATTGAGAAGGAGGGCGAGGACGGGCCGATTACGGGCTTCTTGAGGATACGGAGTCGATCGCAGGGTCTGGCGCTGAGTTTGGGGAGTTTGAAGGGGTTGAATAAGATTGGGAGTTCTGCGTAAAGAAGGGGGGTATATGTGATGAGGGAGCGGGGTTAAATTAGTAGAATTCTTTTTGCGAGTGATTAAAAAAGAGCTGTAATGAACAGTTTCTTGTTTTTGTGTGTTTTGGTAGATGATGTAGGAAGCGGCTGGGCCAAAAAGGGGTTGTGTTTTCTACATGTTGTGTGTAAAGGGGGGTTAGGTAGGAGGCGGGATCACCTAGGTAGGGTGGCTGGGAAAATAAGAAGGTTGTTCCATATAGGGGTTTTCTATCGGTTGTGTGGTTGGTGATGATGTACTTGGTTGTGAACATAAAGGAGGGATTACTACCGCAGACAAATCCTCAACCATAATGCCGGGAACAAATGACAAAGATTGTTAACTGGCTTTCTTTTCCGTGACATTCACATTGCTCTGAAAGGGTTTGTGGTAAAGAAACAAAAAGAAAACATCAGACTTGGGTATTCCGCTAGTTAGATGAGAAGAAAACACTTAATTCTCCTCTCCCGAACCCCCGTGATGCAAAACCATTTGTTAAACGCCAGTCAGTGTCCCATGAAAAACATGAAACCCCCCATTTCACAATACATTGGTAAGGAACAGAGGGAAAAGAAAAAAACGGAAACAAACGAATATGCCCTTGTGGTAGGAAGAAATAATTAAAAGAGAACCTTGCTACTACCCCTTGCTATGCTTCATGTCCTGTTGAGCTCCTCCTTCTCCTCCTCCTCCTTGCCTTTTCCCGTCAATTAGTCTGTCATTGTCTTGACCCTGTTCTCCTTCCCATCGACTCCCTTTACATGACATAACTCAACAAGGTGTAGGGGGCGTCGTGATCAGGCAGATCGGGGTGTGGGTGTTGTGGTGTGCTGCTGTCATGGGCGGTGCTGGTGTTGCTAAAATGCATCCGTGTCGTTCGCAGGGATTGATGGTGTTCTAGTCTGGGTTGTATGAATTAGGGTGAGGGTGAAGCGTAGGGTTGTCAGCCGTTGCAACAACAAAAGTCCATCTCAATGACCGTGGAACCCCCTGTTCTTAGTCGAAGGGGTTACTCTATGCCGGGCATAGAACCACATGATAAGGAAGCAGCCCAGTATAGGGATTCCACGTGTCCATTCTGTTGAGCGCGGAACCCTCACGCTCGAGCAAAGGGGCTCGTGTGTCGTCAACTATGTTTTCAGCCAGCCGAGCGAGGCGTTCCTGACGGTGCTCTTGAATCCGCTGAAGACCGCCACGCAAAGCACCAATAGCTGAATATACCCGTGCTCGTCTCCTGATGCTCCAGTTGCGCCGCGGCAGGACTGGTATCGACAGTGGTTGGGTATACCGGCTATCAGCGGTGAATGGAACGGGCAGGGTGACCTCGGAGAGTGAGGTAAACAAATGGGATGTCTCGTCTTCCGCCGGTGAACATCGGTCCTACCGGTTGAACACGAGAGCATTGACAACATGGCCCTGCTTGTAGCCCTGCTCGAGCAGAGGTGTGTTCTCCTTCAGCACTCTGCCCATGTAGGCGACCCGAATCTTCTTGCTAGAAGGCAGCTATGCATTGTTAGTCTCCAAAGTTCTCGGATTGGGCCGAAAAGGGGCTCGCTCACCTTAGCATCCTCCGCAATTTGTCTAGCGAGACTTCTGACAGAATCTCCCTTGCCCACTGAAACGTTGACATCTCGGGACCCATCGCTCAACCTCGCTCTGATGGTTATGAGATCCTTCACATCAACTACCCCCTTGCCCTTCTCCTCGCGCCGCCTCTCTGCTTCGTCTTCGGCATCCTCCCGCTCCTCAGCGGTCTCCTCTCCAGCGGTCAGGTCTGCCTTTGTGTCGTCCAGATCGGCCTGTTCCCAGCCTGGCCGCCACTCAAGATTGGTTGGATCGGAGACAATGTGATGTGGTAGTTGATAGTAGTTCCCAAAGGCATCATAGGCCCCGTTATACAGATCGCCTGTCGGGAGCGTGATATCGGCTGCATCGAGAATGCTTTGCGCAGTCGCCAATGCTATCGCGGGGTCCTCTTCGCTTGGGCCATCATCCTCGCTCCTCCTCCTAACCTGGCCATTCCGAACTGCCTCAGCTGACGTCCAGAGAACCTCGAGCACCGCATGTAGCGTCTGCCATATCTCCTCTCGTCCAGTGACCCGAGTGTCGAAGAACTCTATCCTTTCCTGCCGCAATGCCCTGGGAGTCCACGTCCGATTGTAGCTGGTCCACTCGTGTAGCCGCAAGGGCTTGTTGATGTGTTGGTCTAGGGGCTGCTGACTGTGTCTGTGCCGCCGGCGTGATCCGGAGGCGTGTCCATCATGCCCACCATGGGTGTTTGTTCGGCTTGTCTGCGGCTGTTCGTTGATGGCTCGCGCAGAGCTGGATGCACCGCCGCCTGTGGTGTATGGGGAGCCCGAATCTCCCTCTCGGGAGAGACAGCAACCCTACTGCGCATCAGTACATGATCAGTGGGCACGTTAAGAAAGCAGCCCATCTGGTTGTTGAGATGAGGAGACCAAAATAAACTTCCCGCTCACCCATGCGACAGTTCGGATAATTGATGAGACAGCGGATTATAGGGGACAGTAATTAGGTAGCACAAACTCCATCCTACATACCATTGTATCTGATTCCTGCCGCCGGCGCGGGGGGTTCCGCTGCACTCGATTTCGCAAACCGTGGGCTGCTCTATCCAGCCGCTTGAATATCTAGTTCATGACGACGAGGGGAAAGCAAGTGTTGTGCCAGAAACGAAAAAAAGTTGCCTCTTTTGCTCTAAAATAGGCAGAACGAGACAGAGAAGGCTGAATGAGTGAGCTGTGTGTGCTGTTGCAATGTTACGGGCTGCCGAGATTGGCTCGTGGTATCGCTTTCGGTCTGGCTGTTGTTTCTGACAGCAACAGCGACACAGTGACTTGAGATGCCCCGCTGTAAGGTTTGAGGCAAAGTGAAGACAAGGAGGAGACGGGAGGTGAAGAAATGCAGGATCACAGCTCAGCGACCAGCCTCCTCATGGAGCAGCATGAGCTAAGGACCTCGGCGGGCAGGCAAAGCAGCAAGTCAAAGTGTACGGGAGCAAGCATGAAGACCTAATGCGGTCAAGAAGGTGTGTGTTATCGTGGTGAACTCACACCAGTCAGTCACTGCCAGCCAACTGTTTGAAAGCCCCACTGGAGATCAGCGATCCCAGGCCCGAGCACGGTCCATTGGTTGCACGTAGTGGGGCTAGCTTTGCGGGGCTAGGCCCCGGGCGGCCTGGGGTCGTTCGAGATTTTGGCTTAGCGTTGAGGACATGAGAGCACCTTCCCTGTCAGACGATGACAAGAGACGGAATATTCCACCGTGTCAGACCTCACCAGACATGTTTTCTGCATTCGTGTTCGAAACAGTGTTTCCGTCGACACGAAGGCATGACGTTTGGGGAGCAGCTGCAGGAGCACGGATCCGGAGCATCAGCAGCAAAAGCTATTCTTGGAGCATTGCTCGCTTCATCAACATCAACCAGGTTTTAAGGTGATGAGGACAGCAGATTGTGACAGGTTATACATGTGCTCTTAGCAGCTCAAATATTTGCCTGATTTCGCATGTGGCTATCTCAAGGCAAGAACAATTTACATACATATCAGCAAGCCTCGATGAGGTCTGATTGTGTCACTGCCATCCTTGACCCATGACGGGACGAGATGGGCCCCACGAGATCGATCTTTCAGGGCAGCCCCCCGCATTCCTCAGCAAGCGGCCGCAGCTCATGCACTTCCTGCAGCCCAAGAGCAGGCCAGTCAATCATCAGGTACAATATCATGACATGAACATTCTCTCTTTGCAAACATCACCACAGAAACCCCCTACACTTGTCCGCCTCACACAAACACGGCGTCATATCCTTCTTCTTATCCTCTGGCACCAGCCCCCCCGCATCCTCCTCCGCCAGGCCCCCATCCACATAATCAAACGTCAGCTCCTCCCCCACCTTGATATCCCTAATCGCAAACAGCGCCAGATCATGGATATGCTTATCCACCGGATCCCCCACCCGTGCAAAGATCCTCATGTTCGGCTCGCAGCTGTGGTTGATAAACCTCGTTGGCCCACTCATCCACTCCCCGTCCACCTCCAACGGCTGCATCCTCAGCAACGGATCAGGTGACTCTGGGTCAGAGAACTTGTCAAGCGCAAATAGATAGACGTCCTTCTTGTCCGAGATGGTAGATTCAGCTCTGCGGCGATTAGCCTCCTCGCTGGTGATGATCTCCCCAAGGTACCGATCCACGAATTGGCCCTTTTTTATATCTACGGGGCATTTCACCCCCCAGCCTCGATCTTCTGTCCTGAATATTTGTAGCGGGACTGTCCTCCCGCGCTCGACGACGCGGTTGGGGCAGTTTTTGGAACAGTTGCAACCGTTGTGGCACTCGTATATTGGCTCGCGGCTGTCGAGGATTCTAGACTTGAGCAGCCCGGCCTTGCTACCCGAGTAGTAATACTGAAACTTCTGTTTTTTCCGGCCACGCGAGGGAACAACAGGTTCGTCAGGGTCTTCGTCGGAGTCGGGAGCCATTTCGTCTAGACATTCGCAGGATGAGTACATGCAATCTTCGTCGTCGCGGCAGTTGCAGCCGGTGCGGAAGGAGGCGGGGGCGATGGGGATGTCGGAGGCGGGGATGGAGTGGTCGATGAACTTGAAGTCCGGGTTTAGGACTTCTTCGTCTTCTTCGTTGACGATGCTAATAGGCAGCTTCTTGTGCGTTTTGAAGCTCCTGAGTTGGCACCAGTGACATTTTGCCGCTTCTAAGGGGTCGGTCTGTGAGAGTGGTTAGTGAGATGAGCTGGTGGGAGATGGGAAAGGTGAGAATTACGTCTGGTTTTCCATGATGGAAGAAATGGTGTGTGGTAGCGGCCTCCATTTTGAATCGGTACTGCTGTTCAACTGAGGCGGTGATGCTCAAGTTGATATCCCACCACACCAGACGCGTGTTGCGATGATGAAGACGCGACGGTCAACAGGGATTAGAATTGGAGCGGGAAGGAGTGGGGCGGTGGTCTTTTGTGGCGGGGCAGTACCTATTGTCGTTCTGCCTTTTTACCCCGCGATTTTGCAGTCGTTGAACGGAGAAACACAACTTGAAAGGTGACGATGTTTAGAGTTGATAAACATAATCAGGTTCCCAAAGTATTCATCGAACAGCTTATATGGAGGCTTTCTTTGTGGAGTCGTTTCTTCTTATATACAGACACTTGGAACCAACGGACCTTCCTCAACACTCACCCCAGCCACAGTTACACGCCAAACAGGCAACAAAGAAAAACATCATGACATCTTAGGCATCTATAATACATAATGGAATTCAACTATTCTAGGTTCTCCGCCCCCCAAAACTCTAAGCCTTCCCGGCACTTCCCAGCCAGTGCATATATTTCTCAATCGCGGCCTGCATCGCATCTGTCCCCGCCTCAATCACAGTCGTCAACGGCTTCCCCCTCATCTTCTCCTGCGTCCACGCATAGTGATTGTTCATCCCCTTGTTGATGTTCACCTTTGTCACACCTGCCGCCATGCACTTTCTGAAGATCTCCTCATCAAATGGATCGGCGCCATGCAGCACAAGCCTCACCCTGTCTCCAACCTTCTTGTTGATCGCATCAAGGCGGTCATACTCGAGCTGGATGCCCCGTGGTCCATACTCTCCATGTACGTTTCCAAACGCCGGCGCCAACATGTCAATGCCTGTTGCAACGAACAGCTCTGCTTCCTCGGGAGTTGTGAGTACTCCCTCCAAGTCGACCGTCTCGGCCACACCGTCTTCACCACCTTCGATACGCCCTGGTTCGGCCTCGGCGGCGATTCCTCGCTCGTGGCAGTATTTGACCAGTTCAGCCGTGAGTCTGAGGTTCTCTTCCTTCTCGTAGTGGGACATGTCGCACATGATGCTGTCAAAAGCGTCGGGGATGTCAGCTGCCCTGCGGACGAGCTCGGGTGTTTGGCAGTGGTCCAGATGGAGGGAGACTGGGACCGAGGCAGAGTGGGCAGCTTCAGCAGCGGCCTTTACGAGGGCGTCACCGGCGTATTGGATTGCCCAGGGGAAGAGCAGGACCATGGCTGGGGAGCGGGCTGCTTCGGCGGCTTTGACGGTGGCGATGATGGATTCGATGTTGTAGCAGCACATGGCGGGCACAGCATAGCCCTCGGCGAGGGCTTTGTTGAGAATGCTCATGGAGCGATTCTCTGAGAAGGGTGGTCTGGGTGCCATTGTCACGATTGGTGGGTTTGATCCCTTGGTGAATGAGGGTGAGGCAGTGGGTGGTGATGTGAAATGATAGTGGTGATGCTCTGATAAGTGATGCCAGTGACGATAGCCAAGACCAAGTGCAAGATGTTGTAAGTTCTCAGCTTAATAACCCCCTGAAAACCACTGGCCAAAGAAAACACGCTCAACGGAAATCAACCCATCGGAATATCATCGGGGAACTTTTCAACTGTCGTGGTTAGATGACCCGAGAGATTTGCCGGCCCGGGTTCCTCAATATGGGATGAATTGGTGATTGACCTGCCAAGGCCGGGTGACGGGATGCAGTGATGCGCCGGCGCAAGTGGTGAATGCATATTAGCCAAAATGCGGCAGCCGCCTGCGGGGACGGGGAGTCACGTCATGATTGGCTCTGCCGCATGGTGGTGGAGGATTGAGGGGGTGAATCAATCTTCAAAGTTGAGGTGCAAACTTTCCAAAGCGGGGAAGCTCATGAGGACTTTGAGCTAAGAAACGTGGGTCAGTGACCAACTCCCGTGGAACTTTACGTGAGACTTGGGACTTCATCCGGACGGGTCTCGGCATAGGAAGGCGTAACACGATGTCCAAAGGGAACAATATGATCCCAAACATGTCTTCTTGGGGCCGCCGATTGGACTGGAAGGCCGAGGGTCAGAGATCATTTCGAAGTGTTTTGTTCCAGATCTTGACCACCCCCTTACTCCCTGTCTTGGGTTATATTGTGTAGCTAGAAAGTCTTGGCTCAATTCATTGTCACCTACACCAACTACCCCTGGGCCTTTCACTTGTTACACCTCGAAGCCAACATCCATCACCATCATGGCCGACCAGAAACCGCATGTCGCCTTCATTGGCCTCGGAGCCATGGGCTTTGGCATGGCCACCCACCTCATCAAGCAGGGCTACCCAGTAACCGGGTTTGATGTCTGGGCACCAACTCTCAAGCGCTTCGAGGAAGCTGGTGGGTTGACAGCCACGACTCCCGCGGACGCCGTTCTCAACAAGCAGCACGTTGTGGTCATGGTCGCCACTGCTCAGCAAGCCCAGTCCGTCCTCCTAGATGGCCCCAATGCTGCCGTCCCTCAGCTTCCTCAAGGAGCAGTTGTCTTGCTCTGCTCCACGGTTCCCTGTGACTACGTCCAGGCCCTCCAGGCCCAGCTCAACAGCATCGGCCGCAGCGACATTCTCCTGGTTGACAGTCCTGTCTCTGGAGGAGCTGCCAGAGCCGCAGATGGCACCCTTTCCATCATGGCGGGCATGTCAGCTGCAGCTCTGGAGAAAGGAAGGGCCCTTCTGGCTGAGTTGTCAGACCCGGCCAAGTTGTATATTGTTGAAGGTGGCATCGGCGCTGGTAGCAACATGAAGATGGTCCACCAGGTTCTGGCAGCAAACCAAATTCTTGGTGCCAGCGAAGTTATGGGCTTTGCTGAGAGGTTGGGACTGAATCTTGCCAAGGCTCAGAAAGCAGTGCTGGAGTCTGATGCTTGGAACTTCATGTTCGAGCACAGAACGCCGAGGATATTCACCCAGTTCCAACCTGTTGCCAGCGCGGTGCAGATCATTGTCAAGGACACGAGTATCATTACTTCTGAAGGAAGGAGAAGTTCGTTCGCAACCCCAATGACGAACACAGCGGAGCAGATTTACTTCACTGCTATTGGCAGAGGGTGGGCGATGGATGATGACAGCAGTTTGGTGAGGCTGTATACGGAAGGAAATGGCAAGGTTGGGCCAGTACACGGCACAGCCGAGTCGGAAGAGGAGAAGACTTGTTTGGTGCTGGATTTGATGAGGGGCATCCTGCTTTGTGCTGCTGCAGAATCTCTTGCTTTTGCCCATGCTGTGAACCTCGATCTGGACCAGGTGCTTGATCTCTGTGTCAACGCTGCTGGAGGAAGCAAAGTGTTGGAGAAGCTTGGGCCTGCCATCATCAAGGAGATCAGGGGGGGCGCTGGTGATGCTGCAGCTGGGGAAACAAGCCTTACGGGTATTTTCGACGGGCTGAAGGCAGCGGTGGAGGAGGCGCAAAGGATAAAGACACCGTTGTATCTTGGAACCCAGGCCTTGAGCATTCTTCAGCGTGTGACGCAGTCAAATACCACAGGGTCTGCTGGTGTTGTCGTCAAGGCATGGCTTTGAGAAAAAATAAATAAAAGTTAGGTAGATAGGCAGTTTCTTGGGTCTTTCCTTTGGGCTTTCCATGAGGCGTTAGGTAGATCTTTTTAGGAAATTGCTCGGACTTATTTTGAGCCCCAGTTTGTTCTGTTCCTTCCCAAGGCTTTCAGCTTGTTCTTGCCATTTCACAACCGGAACCTATGGGATGGATGGTGCCTGCTGGCATATCTGGAAGGCGGGGTTCCCGATGAAAGGGAAGGAGCGACACCATGTCACAGCCATGATATTGATGAAGGCGAATGCTGTTCTCAATTACTGATATGCTACTATCCTATCTGATATGGTTCCTTAAACTCAAAACTATGAATGCAACGATCCCTCAAATAGCTGCGAGTAGTCCCTGAATCACAACCATGGCACCCCAGGCACCCGGATCCGGAGGCAACTCTTTCCCATCTGTCCCTGTACCTACATACGTCGCCCTCCCAAGTCTCGCCTTCAATTTCTTCGTGTTCTCAGATCCCTTTACCGCGGCTGCTACGGCCTCATCGAAGCTCTTGGTCGTTGCCATAGCTTCCACGAATGGGATCAATGTGTCCATGACAGTGCGATCACCGACCTTGGCCGGTGTGTACTGCTCGAGATGGTGGATGGCATGTGAGAGAGCCTTTGACCAGAGTGACACCAACCCTTCCGTCTTTGCTAACTCGATGTTCTCCTGCAGTGATGTCCGCATAGACACAAAGAAGATGCCGAGGATGCCACCCAGTGTTCCTCCCATCTTGCCCTCTAGGATCTCCTCCAGTTCAGTCAGAACCTCCACTACCGATCCCTTGGAAGCAATCTTGTGAGATCCATCAACAGCCTCCAACAGTGCCTTGGCACCAGTTTCAAGTGTCAAACCGCAGTCACCGTCACCCATGATGGTATCCCACCGTGTGAGGTCAGGCTCGGCTTTGATGAGGTCCCCACAAGCACGGCGGAGCATTCTCTCCAGGAGTTCAGGGTCGATCCTGAGGTCCTTGGCATCATCGATAACCCTCCGCTCTTCGACAGGCGGCTTCACAAGCTGATCGGCTCTTGGACGTCGTTGCTTCTGGGACCCGGCAACCGCCTCCCAGGCCGTATCTGTCTTGAGGTCGAGGAATCCCTTGAGCTGGTCTAGCGAATGAGTACTGGTTCTTGCTACCCCTGAGAGGTTGATCACCGAAACAGAAAATGCTGGTGCATTCAACGAAGTCTCTATGCAACCGGCATAAACTCGGACCGGCTCAATCTTCCAGTCGGCTAGGAGTTGTTGAAGGAGCTCGTCAACAAGGCCGCCCATCTCCAGATTTGACATGCCACCGAAGTTGCTGACCAGCAGCACAGTCTCGTCTCCGGGTTGGAAGTTGACGTAACCCCTGACCGGATCGGTCTCATCAAGGCAGTACTTTAACATCTCCTTTACCAATCCTTCCGCAGAGGGAGCAGGTGATAGCTTTCTGTAGCCAGGCTCATTGTGTGGTCCAGTGCCGATCTCCACGGTATCGGGGTCGACAGCTCCATGTTCCGTTCGGCCGGGAACATGGCAATGGTCCAGAGTGGCAGCGATGCTCACGATTTGGCCGTTGACGGCAGTGCCGAGGTCAAATAGCTCGTCAAGCGAAAGACCCTCCGCAGCTGCGGCGCCCAGCACCTTGAGCACGCCTACTTGGGCAGCCAGCCCTCGGCGGCCAACAAGCGAGCCCTGCTTTCCAATAGAAACATCGTCACCGCAGATGAGCATCCGACATGGGTTTCCCTTTGCCTTGGTCTTCTCAGCTGCTAAGCCAAAGTGAAGGCAGTCGCCTGTGTAGTTGGTGATCACCAGGAGTATTCCCTTGTCTGATGGTACCGCCTCAACGGCAGCGAGGATCTGTTTGGTGCTTGGAGAGGCGAAGACATCGCCACCAACAGCGGCGGCAAGCATGTTGGTTCCTACATATCCGGACCACGCAGGCTCATGGCCGGAACCGCCACCGCTGATGATGCTGACGATTGACTTGGGGGATTCGGGGTCGAAGACAACTCGGTTGGTCTCGTCGAGGTTGAGTCGTGGGTTGCTGGCAACAATACCTCGAAGAGCTTTCGGGACAAGGCCCTCGAGTGACGAAAACAGATGTCGTTTGGACATGTTGATTATGTGAATATGGTGTGTGGAAGTTCGTTGGACTCGGAATCCAGGTCGAGCAGTGAGCAATGGACAGTGACACAATATTTCAAGTCAACCCCTAGGCACAACACCGAGGAAACCTGACGCGGCGTGGGGTTCAGAGGCCAGACCTGCACATCCAATCCCATCTGGAAATCACCACCGGGATAACTCACACCCCCTTGATCCTTGCCGAGCGGGTAGCACATGTCCCTCAATGATCGCCTCATGATGGGCCACTTGCCGGTTTGCGGGGCGTTCAGGGGTGTACGGGAGAGGGGCAATGGTGCAGTGATTCCCCCTCCCCCCATGCAGCCTTTAAACCCGGGTGGTAGTCTGGTGCGTCTAGGACGCAGGCGGAATACCCGGAATGGAAAGGCGGCGTGGATAAATGGCAATTGCCGAGTTCCCACTTGATGGCAATGTCAAGCTATTCTTATGGACTACATTACTACTTTGGCGAGCAACAAGGAGCGGCTGATCGAACTTCGTCAACGTCAACGACACCCAACAACCAGAGACAACATGAGCTCACCACAGTGGAAGATAGCCGTTGGCTGCGATGTTAGTGCCCTGTCTATTGCCTTGATATCAAGTCCTAACCATTTGATTTACAACAGGATGCCGGCGTAAGCTACAAGAACAAAATCAAAGAAGACTTTGCGGCGGATTCTCGTGTCATTTCGGTCGTCGACGTCGGTGCCACGGGCAAGGATGATAAGACAGCATACCCACATATCGCCGTAGCTGCCGCCAAACTCGTGGCCTCAGGGGAGGTTGACCGGGCGTTGTTGATCTGTGGCACTGGCCTCGGCGTTGCCATTGCCGCCAATAAGATCAAGGGGATCAGAGCAGTCACAGCACACGACAGTTTCTCGGTCGAGAGAGCAGTGCTCAGCAACAATGCCCAAGTGCTATGCATGGGAGAGCGGGTGGTAGGATTGGAGCTCGCGAGAAGGCTCGCAAAGGAGTGGCTGGGATATGTCTTTGACGAGAAGAGTGCCAGTGCTGCCAAGGTGGCTGCTATTCATGAATACGAGGAGGGGGAACATGGTCTTTCGGGGGCAACGGAGGAGGTCAAGGGTTGCTAGCCATGGACAGCCGGCGAGAATATGCGGGAATGGCAAGCAACAGTCCAACAGAGACGACAGATATTCGGGATTCTCCCAAAAGGGTAATCCGAGCATTTTGTCTTAGAGGCGCCACTTTGGTCCAGATCCTTCTTGAAGAGGGTCCAGCGCAGAATACAAGCTTCAAGTTGCCCCATTTGTCAATCTTTCGGCTTCTTTTGCTTGACCAGATTATCCACACTCTGGGGGCCAAGAACACAACCCTCGGCTGACCGACCCTTATCAGGCAGCTCGAGCTCCAGTTTCAGCGAACTTTAGGGCTTATCGTTGGACGCTGCTATTGTTATCCTGTCATTGGGACCCCGCTATTATTTTCCGGGGGCGGGTAAATCGCTGGCGTTGAAGCTACAGGGGGCTACAGTGCACCAAGTGGATGGACTGAGCTAAAGTTTTCCAAGCATATTAGTGACACTAGCAACCGATCGACGATGCTGACCTGTGGGACCTCCCGCTTTGCAGCGTGCGAGATGTCGGATGGACCGCGTCACGCCGGTGACGATTTGACATGATGGTGCTAAAAAGCGGTAGTGTTCCCGGTTAATTTCCTGATTGTATTTCCCCGAGGCAATTAATTACCTTTACAGCAACCGAAATCGGACACCCTTGTTCTTCTTTTTTTTTTTGCACCTTTTTCCTCAACGCTGGCGGCGATGGTCTCGACCGGACAAGAAGACCCCACTTCCCCCCCTCCGCCCGGCGGCGGCGGCGGCGGCTTCACTTCGGCGATGGCGCCGTCTCCGGCAAAACGGGAGGATAGTACATCCCGGGGGACGAGAAGGAGGCGTCGTCTGATCGGGGTATCCACAAAGATGTATTTTTCCGCCGCCCGGACGGAAGCGTTCATCCGGGGGGTTGTTGGGTTGCTGTCGTCTTCGACCCTAACCCTGGATGATGTTGATGTGTTTGTCATACCGGATTTTGTCACGATCACTTCTGTTATTGCGGCGGTGAGGTCTGCGCCTGAGGGGTCGATGGCGGGGAGGGTGCTGGTTGGGGCGCAGGATTGTTATAGTGAAGATTACGGACCTTTTACAGGTGAAGTGTCGCCGGCTGTTTTGGCGGAAGTAGGGGTCAGGTTGGTGGAACTGGGGCATGCGGAGAGGAAGAGGCTGTTTGGGGAGACAGATGGCAGGGTGAATGAGAAGGTTAGGGGGGTGGTGAGGAATGGGATGGTTCCGTTGATTTGTGTTGGTGAGCTGAGGAATGATGGGGGGGTTGAGAGGGCGGTGGAGGAGGTTATCAAGCAGGTGAGGGTGGTGCTGGAGGGGATAGGGGATGAGGCGGAGGTGGTGTTGGCTTATGAGCCGGTTTGGGCTATTGGTGCGAGTGAGCCGGCGGGTGTGGAACATGTTAAGGGGGTGGTTAGGGGGTTGAGAGGCTGGAAGGGGGTGAGGGATAGGGGGGATCGAGTTAGGGTTATATATGGGGGTGCGGCGGGACGGGGTTTGTGGGAGAGGCTTGGAGGAGAGGTTGATGGATTGTTTTTGGGGAGGTTTGGGCATGATGCGGGTGAGTTTGTAAAGATGGTCAGGGAGGTTGGGGGACTTGGTGGACCTGGTGCTGAAGGGTGATATCTGCTTCAATTTGTGCTATTTGTGTTTGAGTTAGATCAGGACTTGATTCGGCCAGAGACAACAGGATACTTAGAGATGGTCAAGAATGCCCTGGCTCTGACAACAAACTCACGTGGCAGCATGCAAGCCACTGATGTCTGCGCCTCGTTAGACATGATTGGATGAGTGCCTGGTACAGCCTCCTCTTCGAAGCTCTTCAATTCTCACCGAACTCTCGACTGCTGAACTTTCTCATCTGCCGAACTTTCTCATCTGCTGAACTTTCTCATCTGCTGAACTTTCTCATCTGCTGAACTTTCTCATCATCATATTGTCGCACTCCTAGCAATCTGGAGGTTACCTATTCGATGTCTCGAGTCTGGACATGAATACACTGGCAGCATGACGGATCATTCACTACCAGATCGGGCAAATGGGAGGATTCATCAATCTGTGTCTCCTGTGCATCCGAGAATGAACAGTCCCGCGGCCTTTAACATTGACACACCAGCAACATCATCGCCCAAACATGTGAGAACACTCGGGTCCATCATTGCTGCAAGTTGGATCATGGGATGCTGCCTGATTGAGGACTTGAGACGATACTTGCACAAGCATATCGGAGTCATCACGAAGGCGAGTAAGGTATTTGTCACAACAGGTGGCTTCATCATCGCTTGCATCGGAATATGGTCTGCCATCCACGCGATGGAAGATAGCCGGAAGGCCGTGAAAATAGCGGAGTGGACGGCGAAGAAAGACTTTATAGAGTATTGTCAAGCCGTAAGTCGTCTTTCCTTATCCAACAGGGAGGTGCGGTGAGATTCCATATGAGACATTGGGCAGAGCTGACACGTAATATAGACCGAGAATCTGGATGCTGGCTGCACCAAGGCTCAAAGTTCACCTCTTGGCCCACCGCCAATCTCCTGGATCAGATTGAAAGCGCGGATGTTGCAACAGGTTGTGCGCCAGAAGGTGGAAACTTTCCCTGGCTCAACCCTCGTTCTCCTGGGATTCCCTCTTGCTGTGACTCTGTGGGTGAGTCTCAGAACTACGCTTGGCAGGAACTTCCGGGGACGACTACGCTATATCGCTCATGAACATCAACGTCCGGTTGGTTTACTTGTCACTGCTAGAGAGGATCCTAGGACTGTGACCATGACAACCAACGGAACCAATTCTGGTGTTGACGTTGGCATGCCTTCGCATTCGCAAACAGCGGCCACACGCCGAGTCGTCTTTGGCAGTGGAGTGGAAACAGATTTTGACTTTAGCGCCCCTTCGATCATGATAACGGCTGGCTCTGGTTTATCAACATCGCACGAAAGGCTTCCACGGAAGAGATTAACTGCCAGAAAAGGATCAACAGTTCGCAAAGGGACTGAGGCATCACCACCCATAAAGACTTCACCGTCTCAGAACACTTTACCTTTGGAGAGTGTGCTCAGAGAGCGGCCTTATGCATGCCAGAGATGCTTTGCACGTTTCAGGACCGAAGAGGAGCTAGAGGGACACAGCTATATCCACACGCCCGTGTGGTGTTGGGAGTGCGAGCTGGGATTTGCTGTCAATCCGACAATGCAAGCAAAAGCGCCGTTTCCTCTTAACATCAGGTGCTCCTTGGCAGGTCCTGACTTCTGTCACCAGTGCGAAAAGCAGCTCAGATGTGTAGTTGACGCTGCAGCGTTGAGAAATTTAAAGGAAGAGATCTCAGCCTATATGTTTCTTGAACAGGAGGTTGACAGGAAGAGTCACGGGGGATTATTTATCGAAGCCGCCCGCGGAGGGACCTTCAAAGAAGAACAAATGGATATGGTCTTCTTTGTGTTCGAGACCAAGAAGACTGGAGAGGCTCGCAAGATTGTGGCAAGAGTTAATGAGTCGACTGGCTCAACATGGTTACTCCCTCTGGACCGGAAGAAGGTCCTGAAATGCCGGAAGATCGACAGAAACAAAGATGACCTAGGTTCCCACACTGCCTTCTGTGCACTACTCGAGCTTGTTGGCGATCGGCCGGTAAAGAGTGATGCTTTGGTAAAAAGTGGTGCTTTGGTAAATAGCGATGCTTTGGTGAAGAGGGATGTTCACAGTGTTGCTCTCGAAGATTATTGGTTAACATTGCGTCGGCTTGAAGATGCTAATAAGGCACGTTTTCTTGGTGCAAAACCAAAGAAAGAAGCAGATAAAGAGAAAGGAAGCTCCTGGTTCCCTATTTATTAGGAGCTGCCAAATAGCATCCGTAGCTTTGGGAAGATGTCGAAGGATCGATTTCCCTCAAGCTGTATCTCATTAGGCGCAGCCAGAGATAATGCACTGCCACCTTCTTCAGGCAACCGAGGTCTCCATTCCAAGTTGCTCAATATCAACTAGCCGAAGACATGATAGCGAAGAACAATCTTTTTTGCTCTTGAGCCCGATACCGATTCGAGCTTTGGCGGGCAGCCATGGCGCAATCGTTCTTCAACCTAGCGCATCCCGAAACCCGATGATGCCATCTACCAGCATTGAGACCATGCCAACCATTGGTACCTAGGTATGCGGATGAGGGACACTCCGGCGCCTGCGCCATGCGGAAACAAATATTTTTCAGGAGGCTTTCGATATTGCTGAAGCCTTGAAGCTTCTTGCCGATCTCCGGTCCGGTGTCACTGCAGGATACCTGTTCATTCAATGCCTTACGGCCTCTATCGGAAAGCACAGACGATCAGAAGTCGGCATAGCAAAGGGCCTAGTTACAACAACCGGCCTCGTCATGGCATGCTTTCAGAGGAATATCAGCTAGAACATCATATCTGTTTTATGCAATGCATGCCAGGTTGGCATACACAATCGTATGAGCAAGCCGCGATAAGGACTTGGAGTGTGTTTCTCATATTTTCTACTAGGGGTGGGGGTCTGTCAATCTTGATCGCTCTTGAATGGAAGAACGCACCAGAGCCATACCAGGCGCTATGTTTATGAAATCACCAATAGACCATAGCCCTTAACATTACCTATCCACAGTGGTGTCTTTGTATTTACACTTAACAATTTACAACCTGGACAACGCTATTCCTTCGCACCAGGTATGGTTAGGTACCTGCCATTCCGAAGGACATCTCAAAATCTATACCCCCAGATCCCCATCGGCCATTGCTCTTCCCCGCGAGGTCCAGGCATCCACCAATCATCCTCAACATCATGAAACTCCAGATGGATCTCCTCCCCTTCACGCACAGCTTCAACTCCCCGCTCTTGCGTCAGCGACCAAAAGGCCACACGTTCGAGGTGAGGGACTCCCTCCATAACGCCTCGTGTAACATACTCCATAGCCTCGTCCACGGCCTCAATGTCAAAGTTCTCCGCACAGTTCCCGTAGAGTCTAGGTACACCCGAATCATCCATCTCGGAGCGTGCAAGGACAGGAAAGTCCACGAGCGGGAAGGCAACGCGACTGAGGCGAGGCATGCCGGAGAGGGACTCAGTGAGGCAAGCGACAGCATCTTGGGCTGTATTCCAGGCCTCATATCCGCCAGGTGGCCTGTATTTGGAGTCATTCAGTATTGCGAACCACTCGATGGAGTCCGCGTGATCCTTTTTGATGTATTCGTCGAGTACTTTACGAGGCCCAATACAGAGATACAGCCAGTCAGAAGGCTTGGGGCAGGCTTTCCCAATGAGTAAACGCTTCAAGGAAGAGCCATATTCAGCCTTCCGCCTTCCCAAGGTGATCATCGCTACCTCAAAGACGACATCGTTGAAGGGGTCGCATCCTCCGATGAGTTCAAACTCGGTAACTTGAGGGCCAAGCGCATTACATAAGGTGTGTGTCATGCGCCATTGGCCTAACATCATTGATTCTGGGGACCTTTTACACTTGCTGTTGTTGTCATACACCGAGCTGATGAGTCTGAGTTTGTTGAGATGGGGAAGGAAATCCGACGTCTTGTTTCTGAGCAAGTCATCGAGATTGGTGACTTGGTGGCGGTCCATGTGTCTCAGATCGATGGTCAGGTCCTTGAGGTAGACGGCTTGGGACAAAAATGAATAGATATTGTCGGCAAGGTGGACAGGCTTGGACATGCGGGGTTCGAGGCGGAGGTCAAGGGTTCTAATGAAATCAGGTTAGCGTTTATAAGGGGATAGTATGCGTCTCTAAACCCCCCATTTTACACAAATCAGAGATCTCAGACGTGGTTATCAACGGAAAGGGCTGGAACACAGCCACTGCGAGCCAGAAGGCTGACTCTTCCGGGTCTGGATACATCCTCATACGCACCGACGGAGAGCCCTTGAATAAGTCCCAAAAGAACGAGCTTCAAGGCCTCGGCGTCCGGATCGACGACGAGCAGCAGGTTTACCTTTGCGGCTACCCCAAGGGCAGCTCACTCGATCCCATTCGCGGGCTCGACTACATCGACTATGCGGACGAGTACTCGAGCGAGCTGGTGTTAGGCGCTGCTAAATCGGACAACCTGCGTCTCCGTGCGCTGTTGACTGCTTTTCTATCGTGTAAAGGCGCAGCTGGGGTGAAGACGTCAAATAAAGACTAACCTGATTTCGTGAAGAAATAGGCGGGAGGGATGGGCCCCCTCCGCCAGCGCTTTAAGCTCGCTCCTGGCCCTTTTTAGGAGGTTGGACAGCCTGTTGTTCATGTCAACAGCATTGCCACGAGCGCAGATGACCTCCCAAACTGCTGGTCGGAACAGATAGTAAAGGTCGACGCAAGTGAGGGCTGCGTTGGCTGCGTCGGTCTTGGAGAGAAAGGTGCCGATGAGCATGAATAGCTCGGGAGGGCGAGATAGAAAAGCCGGCCTGCCAGCGGGAATGGGAGTATTGGGTGCCGCCATGATGATTGCTGATTAGAATGCGGATATGTAATGTCCGTAATGAAATATGTTGCGTCTTTTGCGTGAGTGAATTAAGGTCGTGAAGTGATATGATGAAGAAGCAAACTTTTTGGCAGGGCGCTGAGATTTATAGCAGAAGTAAAAAATCTGTGAGTCGAGGCTGGCTAAAGTTTACGATGCTTAAAAGCCATTTTTCCGCTACCAAAAAAAGGTAATGATACGGTCTGCCTCCGTCCACTTCGAAAGACAGTCTTGAGGCTTGTTAGGCTTTGCCATTTATAGAGCCTAGTTATTTTCTTCTCTTCTCCCATCAACGATTAATTTTAGCGTGCTAACCCATTGTTCCTGCCCCACCCATCTCTCTTAGCATCATCACTTCTCCCCTCATTTCATTTTCCCAATGAAGATTCTGAGAAAGAATAAGCCTTTCCAAGGGGGGATAAAGCAGTTAGCTTCAAGTCAGCTACATCCGAGCTTTGCAAAAAGACTCTTATTTTACAGTACAAGTTCAAGTGAAGCTTATGGGAAAATCATAAAACGCCACCAGAAGCCATCAAAAACCGAGACTTCTTGCCGAAGACGGTGGCGGATAATAGAGGAAATATTCCAACCGATAGATGTCTCGACAGGCAGACAGGACAGCCACCCCTATTTTCAAGCTGATCTTTATGGAAACAACTGGGCGTCTGTTATGCTTGTTTGGGATAGGTGTAATATGCTCAATTCAACTATCACACACATCCCAACACACAGGCTTCAGCCCAAAATAACGCCACCATCACCTCTCCACCATAACCACGCCTCCACCCCTCACACCCTTCGCCCATCCCTACTTAACTCTCAAATCCATCAAATCCCGCCGTGGACATGGTAGTATAGCGGTTATTACACTCCCAAGTTTGAGCGAAGACCCAGGTTCAACTCCTGGCCACGTCCACACAGCGTGTTTTCTTGATTTTCAGCGTTTGCATTTTCTTTTTCTTTTCTTTTTTTTTCCATCATCTTTCCTTTAATTTCTTCTTTACCTTTCTTATTTTATACTTCCAAATATCCACCACCCCTCTCCTCTTATTTCTTATGCCTCTCTTCGTTTACTTACACCTCCCTCCATCTTCTTTTCTCCTCTTTTCTCTTCTCCCCTCGCCCTCCTCTCTTATTCTTACTCTCATCTCTTTTTATTCTCCCCCATCCTACGTATTATAGCAGATACTCCAATCCACCAACCAGCGTGACCGAGCTGGCTTTTCACCAAACTATTTCCATAAAAGAGAAAAAGAGAAACTCATATTTGCATCTGCTAAGCAAGACGACATCACATCAAGACACAACAGACTTGAGAGATTCCGACAGTGTGACGTAGCTTTTATCTCCTATCTGCCATGGTCTGTTTCATGCAGTGGATAAAAACAATGTTACGTAGCTTCGGGCCTTAAGCACAGTAAATTGGTACCTACAGATGTTATCAGTTGAAGTCGGAGGAACTACATGGAAGGATGGTTAATAGCGATCACACGGTGAGGGATCAAAGTGTCAAGTGGCATCAACTCAGCTATACACATGTGAACAGCTGATAATTCCAATCACAAAGTAGGAGAGAAGACGGGGATTTTTCAAGTCTCATTTTCCCATGCTATGGAGGCCGATAGACGAAACTATCTAATAAGAAAACAACGACCAACTCCAGACATAACCCCGAGTATTAACATTGGTTGCGACCCTGCAGCCCCTGAATGATAACCACTCGTAACCCTCCGAGCCAATTTTGTCCGTGTCAATGCCATCATAAATGGTGGCAATTATGTCCACCGTGAAAATGTTGTACAAAGGTGTAGCTCGGCGCCAACACCGACGCATGTGAGCATGGTGCTGACAGAGCTGCTTGTCTTGATGTAATGCCGGTAGGTTGAGGGAAACCAGCTTAGAGCTCCTTATGCGCCTTAGCACGGCCCTCCTCGGCCTTCTTCTTAGCGGCATCAGAGCCGGCCATGACCTGACCTGTGACCCAATCCCAACCGCTCAAGACATTCTCCTTGATCTTAGCGAAGATAGTCTCAGACGGCGACGAGGTGCCGTACTTGAAGTAGGTCCATTGGCGACGAGCAAGGGCACGCAACTCATTCAGAGTCGAACCTTGAGGAACGGGAATACCGTAGCTGTCCAAGTAAGCCTTAAGCTCGCTCTCGCTCCAGGTGTCGAAAGTCACAGCCTTGGCATTGTCGGTGGCGTGAGAAAGATAGCTGGTAGCAGAGGCAAAAGAGTTACCACCAGCTGAAGAAGCAGAAGAATAAGCAGAGTTGGCAGCTTCGACAAGCTCCTCGCGAGTAGCGCCAGCCTTCTCGCTAGCCTTCTTCGCCGCAGCGTTTCCAGAGGAAGCAAGGTAGGCCTTGAGGTTGTCAAGGGTCAAATCATCCCAAGTCCAGGCGGTCCAGCCAGTGGCAGCCTTATGAGCATGCTTGCGGACAAGAGCGCGGAGCTCATCAGTCTTGGATCCGTGAGGAACGGGAACTCCACGGGCATCGAGGTAACCCTTCAGACGGCTCTCGGACCAAGTGTTGATGGCAGCGTCGAAAGCATCCTGAGCGGCCTGAGAGGTGGCATCAGTAGCCTTGGCCACATTCTCGCCAATATTGGAGGTGGCAGCGCCATAGGCAGAAGCAGCGGTTGCGGAAACGGTATCGCCCAAGATCTCGGCACGGTGCTTGCGAACAAGAGCGCGAAGCTGGTTGAGCTTGGTACCCTGGGGAACGGGGATGCTGTTCTTGTCACAGAACTCCTTCAGCTGAGACTCGCTCCAGGCATCAATAACCTTGTCAGTGAGGGTGGCATAGGCGTCCTGGGCCTTCTTCTGAGCGGCAGCTTGCTGCTCCTGGAGACGGAGGTAAGCAAGACGAGAGTTGCGACGCACGGAGGCAATGAGCTTGTCGCGAGTGGTGGGCTGAGGGGCAGGAATGCCGTGTGTGTCGAGCCACTCCTTGAGATCAGACTCGGACCAGGTCTCGTACAGCCAGTTACCGGGGTAGGCGGCAGTCTCACCGGCCTTTTGAGCAACGGTTTCGTAGCCAGCCCGAGCCTTCTGAAGAAGAGTATCACGAGTGCGAGGTTGGGGAACTATGGCGTGTTTAGTCGACGCCTCAAAGGGCAGAGGAATGACGTCATGCAAACTCACCAGGAATACCATGACGATCGCAGAAAGCCTTGAGCTGGCTGTCGGTCCAGCTGTCCAAAATCCAGTCCTTGACGTTGGTCCAAGCAGTCTGAGTCTTGTCTTCCGACTCGTACCAGTAGCTCTTGACCTGATTCACAAGAGAATCACGGCTGGCCTGGGCCGAATCCTTGGTTTCAATGCCCTTTTGCTCGAGGTAGCTGCTGAGCTGGGCGGTATCCCAGTTGTTGTATGGTGTTACGACCTGCGACTCCCAGTTCTTCTGGACTAGCTTCTCAAGGTCCTTTCGGTCGGCAGGAGTGGGATAGGGGACATCGTGATCGGAAAGCCACCGCTCAAGCTCAGTCTCGTGCCACTTATTGTAAGCTAGCAATGCTGTCAGCAACATGCCCAAGGGAATGCCAGAAAACCAAGCCGATGCCGCACTGTGGAGTTACTTACCAGCATTGGAGAACCAAGAGCTAGCGATGGCGGCGTCAGCCACGAGGGCCAACGACAGGAGCGCCTTTGCGATCCTCATGATGATGGTGTTGTTTCTTCTTCAGCAGGTAATGTAGATGTGTCAGGCAGAAGGATGGATGCCTCTGTTGCTGAGGGAAATGTCACGATTTGTAGATGTCGTTGGGGTATCAAATTGTATGAGGAAGAAGAGAAGAGGGGGAAGCTGATGGTGCCAGCGCAGTATATCGGCAGACGTTTGAAGGGTCGTTCCCGCCGTTGGATGTTGGTTCTGTTTGTGGGCCTGTGAAAGAAAGAGTCCAAGACGTCACTGCTACCTAATTTGGTACGGGTGGGTTTACCTTTTTGCTTGCTTTTCACAGGGGAGCATCACTCTGCTGTGTCTGCCAGCTGTAGCCTGTGCTGCCTGCTCAAAGAACCAGCTGGAAAATGCTGTTGGAGAACAGATTCTCACATGCCATACGCCGTTGAAAGGAGAGCTTTCTCCGTTATGACGTAATGATACCTACAAGGGAAAGAGCGAATGGTCACCGTCGTTTGACGGCGTAGCTGTGGGGGGCTGCCGTGGCTGCTCACCCATGAGACGCGTTGCAGATGAGGGCAGTGGCTGGTTGTGATTGGCTCAAGTGACACAATATCAGATGTTGGACCAAAGAGCTGCATCATGACCCGTGTCGCAAGACACACCGATCTCTCTTTGCTTGACAGCATCGTGAAAGACCAGTGACGTCACCATGCCAAGATACTTCCCGAAGATCTGGAACGCCGAGCCCCATAATCTAGACCTTGTTGGGGTACTGGGTTAGGGTTATTTCAAATGTGCCACCACATGCAGACACTGGTACGTAGATATGCTGCATGCAATTTATGCAAATTACAATAGAAGGTGGATGTTGAGTTTTAGAGGAAGAGACCGCTCATTACTCGTCACAAATATCACAGATCACCATGTTCACGAAAAGCCCCTATCTTTCTCACAGTTATCCCCGATAATCTTGGTATTCCTACAGCTGCAATGATGATTCCTAACTCCAGACCGGAGCCCAGTGCCAACGAACAAAAGAAAAAAAACAAAAACAAAGATGTTAAAGCGCCTGCTGGCGCAACCTCCGGCGTCTCCTCACCCCCAGAAAACCGTCTGCCAACGACAAAAAAAAACAAAAAGAAAAAACAAAAAAATCTCCCCCCTCACGCCTCCTCGCGCTCCTCCTCACCCCAGAGGGCGCGCACGCTCTCGCTCTGAGCCCGCGACTGGAAGAAGCTTCCAGCCGGGGTCATCGCGGTCGCGTTCGCGCCCGCCGGAGTGAAGAGGGAGCCGAAGCCACCAACACCGACACCAGCACCGCCAGCAACCGCCTCACCACCAAAACCAGCACCGTCGAAACCGACACCGCCGGCCGCCAAGACACCACCAAAACCACCACCAAAACCACCACCACCACCCGACATCTCCTCCTCCTGCTGCTGCTGCTGCGGGAGCATCTGCGCCCCCGCATCGTACTTGAAGTACGAGTACGGGTGCCAGTGCAACCCGCCTTCACCGCTAACACCACCACCCAGGTTGCCCTGGTGGTAACCCTCCTCCACCTCCTTCCCCTTTCCTTTCTCCTCCTTCTCCTCCACACGATCGCAGGGATCCTTTCCAAACTCACACAGCACGCCGTACTCTCTGAACTCTCTAACGAGAGCCATCCGGGCGGCCTCAGACTGGCAGCGGTAGCTGCCGAAGCGGAATTCAATGAGGGCTCTATCGCCCTTGAGCTGGCCAAAGACGGAGCTGTTGCCGCCGCCGCTGCTGTTGTTCTTGCTGTGGCCAGGCACGAAGCTGCTGGGACCACCATTGTTGTTATCACCGGGGATTAAACCACCAGAGCCAGAAGAGTTGTTGCTGTGACCGGCAACCAAAACACCAGAAGAACCACCACCAAAGTTGTTGTTAAAACCGGGGATCATGCCGCCGGAACCGCCAGAGACGCCAGAAAAGTCGCCAGAAGGGTTGTTAAAGCCGGGGACTATGCCGCCGGAGCCAGAAGAAGTGTTGCTATGACCAGCAACGGACACACCAGGACCAACACCACCAGAATTATTATCGCCAGGGACGAGGCCACCAGAACCAGCCGAACCAGGGAAGAAACCACCGGAGCCACCAGGATTGTTGTTAAAACCGGGGACAAAGCCACCGGAGCCAGAGAGAGTGCTGCTATGACCAGCAGCAGAAACGCCAGGAACGACACCACCAGAATTGTTGTTATCGCCGGGGACAAAGCCGCCGGACACGCCAGAGCCAGGGACGAAGACAGCCGAGGCAGCAGACAGAGAGGTATCGCCAGTCAAAAGACCAGCAGAGGGACCAACCAGGGGACCAGAAGAGGGACCAACGAGGGAACCAGAAGAAGAGAAGTTGCCGGGGGCCAACAAACCAGAAGACGAACCAGAGGACGCAGGACGGGCGGGACCAAGCAGAGGGAGAGTCGGCGGGGCGGGGAGAGCGGGACCGGCAGCACCAGGATGGTGGACGATGATCTCGTCCACTTGGTAGATGAGCTTGCGGTCAAAGTACGCGCGCAGGTGCTCCTCGTTGACGATGCTGGGGGGGCCGGAAATCAGCAGCACGCGAGACTTGAGGCCGGTCGGGTCGACCTCGGCCGAGCGAATCCGGTTCCAGGTGACGCGGATGGGATGCTGGGGAGGGGGGTAGGTGGGGAGGCGGAACCCGGTTGTCGTCGCCATGTGGTAAAAACGTTCTGTGTGGTCTTGTTAGCGGCTGATGCGTCAAAAGGGATGGAAGAAGGTGTTAAAGAGGGGGTGGAAGGTCTTTGAGCTATCTTGATAGGCCTTGTTGAAAGTTCAATAGGCCTGAAAAGATAGTCAAGGGGCATCTAAAGATAGTAGGGAGGCATGCCAAGATAACTGGCAGGCGTATCCAAAAGCTTGGATGGCCTATTGAGTATCTTGACAGGCGTTCGAGTTATCTTGTTATACCTGTTCGAAAGTTCGAACGGCATGAAAAGATGGTTGAAACGCCTACTCAGAACTTTCTGAGGCATGCTGGGGATAGCCAAGAGGTACATCCAATCTTTTGGAAGGCCCTATGAAGAGTCTCATGGGCATACGCTTGGGAACGAGGTGGACATGACACAAAACACGGGATGGATACGTACCAGCAGCAGCCCTCTCGAAGAAAACAACCTTAGCCGCGGCCTGCTCGTGGCCCTTCTCCGGCTCGGGGGGGTTGATATGGGTGGCGTACACCCGGCCGACGTTCCTCACCCCCTGCAGCAGCTCGTGGGTGGTGACGGTGGGCGGAAGCCCGACGAGGAAGAGAGAACAGTTCATGTCCTCGGAGATGGTGGCGCTGCGGTTCCGGTCCAGGTCCGGATTTCCCTTGTAGTTGGGGCTGAACCCCTTGATCATGAGGTCGTAGGCCTCAAGCTCGGAGAGACGTCGATGGGTGCGGCACTCCATCGGACGGAAGAAGAAAGGCTTGCTGGGGTCATGGGGGGCCTGGTGGACGAGGGCAGCAGACGAAGAAGAAGAAGAGGCTGGGACGACGGCGGTCTCAGGGACGGAGGCGAGAGGACGGAAGAAGGGGGCCGACGCATGGTGGGAAAAGGGGGCCTGGTGGGCAGGGAAAGGGGGCTGCTGGGCCGGGAAAGGGGGCACGGCGCCGAGAGCTTGGGCGGTGCTGGTGGGGCCGGGATCCAGAGAGAAGGTGCCGAGATGGGAGGCGAGGGTGTCGGCGTGGTAGGCGGGGCCGGAGGGTTGGGGTTGGTTGAAGCCTGAGGCTTCCGACTCATTGTGAGTCATACCGGGGCCGGGGCGACGAGGGATAAAGACGGGGGCGTCGGGATTGATGAGGGTCGGGGCGGAGGGCACGGAGGAAGTGGGTCCGGCGCCGAAGCGACCGTCACCGATCGAACCAATGTTCGACCCAAGCTGTCTATCGCTCTCAGACATTCTGTGGTGGTTCTCGTCGTTGTTGACTTTGTAAAGAGAGGACAGAGCAGAGAAGCGGTTGCGGGTGAACTGGTGGGTGGTGGCTGGCTGCTTTCTCACGTTGCTTGTTAAAGTTGCGAGAAACTCTGTGCTGGCGGAGGCTGAGTTGCGAGAGCGAAACTTTGGATTCCAGCGGTTCGCAGGAGAAAGGTAGTAGCCCGGGGGGTAGTACCTGTTCGGGGGTGCGAAGGGCTGGCTGTGGTGGGTAGCTGATCCTCGCAGGTAGCTGCCTCGACCGTAGCCTGAACCGTGGCTCACACTGCGGTCCCTCCAGTTGACTTCTGCGAGGGGTGGATCTGGGGTCTTGCCATACTTGGAGGTTGTGCCAACAGGGCTGGAGACGGTACGTGTGCCTGGCTTCTCCTGATGCGGGTAGGTCTGAGAGCTTTCTTCTGTGTTGAAGCCGAACCCATGGCTTTGATCTTTGGCTTGATGAGCTGCAGGCTGAAAGGGCACGGTTTTGTCTTTCAGGGCCGGCGGGGAGTTGTCATAGTCGAAGCGGACTTCTTGGGCCAGACTGCTCTGGTTGTTGACAGGCTTGAACTGGTGATGCTGCTGTTGATGGCGATGTGGAAGAAGCGGCTGCTGAGGCTGCCTGTACTTCTCATGCTGCTGATACTGCTCATGGGGCTGTTGATACTGTTGTCGATGCTGCTCTTGATGCTGCTGTTCAGTCTGCTGTTGATAAGAAGAGTCCATCTCCTCAGCTAGGGTGGTGTTGACTGTAGACTTGAGTCCCACGCTGGTGTTGATGTTCGCCATAGGAGTATGGACATAGACGTATGAGTTGGGAGAGTCAAAGGTACCTCTCTCAGTGTCAGGGGTCCGAGAAACAAGACTGGACTCTCGAGTTGACATGTTGACCGAGGGCAAGAGTATGATCAAGGCTAAGAGTATGCTATGAAATTGGGCAGAGTATGAAGTGAGGATGAAGACGATGAAGACTGGTGAGATCAATCGAGGCAGGGCAGAGCAGTTCTGATGTGAGCTTGTCGAGTAAAGTAGAACCGATGAGGGATGAAGTTGTGGAGCCGGGTTGTTGACGTGTCAAGCAAGTTTATATATATCCAAATATTCAACAACATTTTGATGCCTGCTTGCTTGACACTGTCTGGTGTAATCCGTCCGGTGAAAGCCAAACTGCTCCTTGGGCTGCTGTCAGCTTGTTGACTACTGAAAGCCACAAAGAACACAATGGGCGTCAACACTGCGATGAGCTTCCAAGAGACTCTTGGTATTTCACTTGATGACCAAGGCCAGTCATTGTTTACTTTGTGTCTTGTGAATTGACAAAGGCTCTGCCTTCTACAATAGGCTGAGCCGAAGAGAGCATCCAGTTGAGTCTGACCAAACAATGTTTGACTTGGATGAGACATTGCAGCTTTCAAGATGTCGGGACGGACAAAGACTGTTACGTGTAGCGTGCAAGTCATGAAGGCATATTCGTCAGACTTTATGATATGCACTAAACAACTCATTATACCTAGCTTAGTAGAACCAAACATCAAGCTATGAAAGCTATTGTAACGCATACAAGATCCTATTTAGCAACCTAACAATTTGATAGGCTGATGATGTAAGAGCAACAACGACAATATTGGGACATGAAGATGATATGTAGGTAAATACAATGTTTTTGTCTCAGCATTGCAGCAAAAGGCACCTGTCAGTTAGGAAAGGAGAAAAAGGAAAAAGCTGAAGGATCATCATGATGACAATTGACACAGGACAAGTTGTGAATGGCAACCAAGTCGTATCATCTTCCTGTTCTATGCAGCGGTCGATTGCCCCCAAGGTTGCTAATCCTGCTCTTGGTCTTTTCTACTGGCATCGTGTTGAGTTTGGAACCCACGCAGTTGTCTTGAAGCATGTATTGAACTGTTGATATTGAAAGAAAAGGTTCAAAAGGAGGGTACAGGACCATATTTATATCCCACCAAAGCAATATCCACCTGTCAGACCTACCTATTCACTAAACTCTCTGAGTACCCTGTTCCTTAGCCTGCGTGTAACCCCTCAGAGACCACCTTACTGAACTACTCCATCAAGCCTAGCCATGATATCTTGAATGCCTTCCTGCTCCACACATTGTCGATTTCCATTCTTTCAAAACCAGCAGCCCAGAGTGATCAACAACACGACCTCAAACGTAGCCCAGCCCAGATAGTACAGAATAAGCGGCCCGATGAGAGGAATGAGAGCCAGTGCCGTTCTCCAAATGGGATTTAATCTGGGAACATCAGATAATTCTTTGAGGCTATGCCACTGCACGTCATCCGCGTTCTCGTGTATCATTGTCAACGGAGTTGTCTCAGGGAGGAGCTGCAGTATCTCATTTTTGGATTGCTCATCAACTTTGAGATCCAGGATCCAATCTCGGAGCGATGCACGTTTGGTTACTGGTAGATTCCGTCTCTGTCCGAATCCTACCCTGTACGAGAGGTCAAAGGTGTCATTGACACGGACCACGGTCGCAATCCTGCCACCAGTTTGCGTTGCGAATAAGAAATCGACCGACAACCTTTCACGAGGATTGTTGGGCGAGGGAGCCTCGAAGGCTCGCGGCTCAACAGCGAACGTTGGGTCAGCTCCACGCTCTAAAAACCAAAGTAGTATCTTTGCGAAGCGGGCATCAAGCTCTTCGGCTGGTAATGGGTCACAGGATTTGGGCCTCCTGGAAGACATGTCTCCATGCTGGTATATCCATTCGAATTGCAAGAAATGCTGCCAGATCGTCAGATTAGGAGTCATCCCGTTTGGATAGACCCCATTGAACGTTGCTTTTGGTGCGAGATGAGTGGTATGGGTAAAAGCTTGTTTTTCATGTAGGACGTCCAGGATGGCAAAGTGTGCTCTTTCATCCTGGCACGCTTTCATCCTTCGTCTGGAAAACAGCATGTATGTGAGGAGAGCCATCTTCTCCACACTATCAGAAACACTAGAATCTTTCTGTATCTTCCATAGGGGATATTCTGGAGGTCCCATAAAAATCCTTGAGTAGATGGGGCGCAACAAGATGATACGTGTGAGTGTGTCGCCCGGTGTATTGCCAAAAGAACGGCAAGCACAGCACCTTGTAATCACTCTGTCAGATTCGGTAAATTCGGCCTCCCACACGTTGAAGGATAGGCGCGCCATAGAATTTGCACTTAGAGCATCCATATCGCTGAAAATTGTGTCTAGAGCTTCGAGGAAGCTATACGGCTCCTTATCAAGGCCAGCGTCGTACCTCGAGCGGAGAAGTCGGCTCGAAAAGCTCGCTGTCGCAATCAAAAAATGGATATTAAGTCGCCCACTCCGACGCCTCGTAAGGTGGGCATAAAACATGCGAAGATCGGCGAGCAATATGTATGAGACAGCTTCTAACGAGCTGAACTCTGCGAGATGCTTGATCTTCTCCTCTTGAATGCCGTTGCTTGCAAGGAAGTCTGCTACAGAACGGTGAGTGAACCGTATAGATTGAAATTTGGGCCTTTCACAATCCTGCGCTCGGCCGTGTACAGCAAATGGCTCAAATAGACCGCCACTACATCCACGAAGCAGCTTTATCCCGCGCTGTTCGCTGTCCGATGTCGCAGCCCCCGGGACAGAGTCTCTCATGCTGAATGACCTGTCCGCCTCGTAGTTGCGGAAGAATGAATATGCATCTACAGACAAACGCAAACCTAGTCTGTTGGCCTCCAGAACCATAGCCAGGGTACGGTATGCGCGTCGACGTGTGGTTGCATCGGGAAGGCGTTTCAGAACTTCCTTGTAAAGTGCAAAAGTTTCGGTCGGGAGATTTTTTACATCGGCCCTCAGTTCTTCAGCGTTGTCTATGCCGCTTGAAATTTGCTCTCTCGCGTAACGTACCACGGCAGTTACCCATTGGAAGATTCCTTGCGCCGCTTGTAGGATATCGTGGACCAGAGAGTCGAAGCCAGGCGAGCCAGAGATCTGATGAAGATCGTGCCTGACAACCACTTCTATATCGATACGTGTAAGATCATGGAGATGTAGTCGCCTTTCCTCCAGGAAGGCATCTTGAAAGGCGTTGTAGTCGCGGCTAGAGACGCATATCTTAATGCCGTTGGCTGACGAGCCGTTTGTCATCCATTCGTTCAGCAGTTTTGCCATTGCGGTGTAATCGTTCCGGCCTCTAGACTCAAACTCGTCGAGGCCGTCGATAAAGAAGCAGAAACAGAGCTCCCGGTATCTCTCGCTCCCGATACTATTGACGAGAAGTGCAAACGCGTCCTCTACCTCGTCTTGCGAGATGTGCGGAAGTGGTGGTAATATATTCGAGGGTGATGGCGGGACATGCCAGAGTAATGGTGAGGCCTGCAAGGACAGTGCTTTACTCCCCTTCCATTGAGACGGCAGGACAGTCGGTATAAGTTCCGGATATTGCCGTAAAACTTCACAAAGCAACGTGCGACGGAGTCCGTCGAGGGATCGTTGGAGTGGCTCAGCGCCATGGCGCCAGAAGTAGAACTGGGCGAAGACAAGTTTCCGGCCGCCTATCAAGCTTTAAGTCAGCATGGACTGACTGAGCCACCTTCGCTTTTGCGGAAATGTAATGGCACTTACAAGCCCAGGTTTGGAGATATTTGGATTTCTTGGCTTCATCTCCCAAATATTTCATCAATGTCGACTTTCCCGAGCCCAACTTTCCTGATATGTGAAAGATGCCGTTTCCGGACTTTAGCCAGTTCGTAAATCGTTTGTGAGCCTTGAATCTCGGAGCTTTTTTCGCCTCAACCAGCGCTTCTTCACGATCCAACCACCATAGCTTCTTCATAATAGCTTCATCGTCCGTGGCGTCGTAGTACATCAGCCATCGAAATGTCTGAGCGTGGGCGCGCTCAATTGAGTCATGCCGCCCATGCATATCAGGAAAGGCCAACGCGTCAATGATTCGGTGCTGCGCAATACCAGTCATGAACTTGTCCGGGGCCGTCAAAAGATCAGTCAAAAGACTTCTGATTTGTGACTTGGCTGAATCACTCAGACCAGCAATCTCGACTCCTTGCTTGAGTTGGCAGATGGACTGTTGGAGATCCTCAGTGTTGACAGCGTTGGCTTTGACCAAGGTGACCAACTCTTCAAGAGAAGTCCTCATCACGGCAACCAACTGTAATTGAAGTCGGTCCCGGAAACCCTTCAATTTCCCTTCGAGGTCATTCCTCTCCTTTTCATGAAGTTTGTTCTTCAAGGACGCCCACAGACTTCGTCGCTTAGATTTATGATCGTCAGGCTTGAGATCTTCGAGCAGCGCAACCAGCTTTTCTACCTGCGAACAACACTCATCGGCGAGCACACAAAGATCATCTTGGCCGTTGAGATTGGAGCTGTGAGGGGGCCGCAGGCGAGTTGCAAGTCGTTTCAGCTCCCTAGCCGCGTCTTCAGAGCTTTTGATTCCTTCAAGTACACCATTAGAGGACTGATGTATCCCCACAGCGCCTTTGACAACCGCCGTGCCAAATGTCAGAAAGGTCAGGACGCCCGACACGAGCCCGATCGTGGTGACGGGATCCATAGTAAAGAGGGCGAGAGGTGGATCGAATGGGACTGCAAGGGTTGAATGTAGAAAGGCGGGTGAAAGTTCGCGATGTGAATATTTTCAGCTCTGTGACCAGACGTGTGCTCTGCAAAGCACGTGTGCCCCTCCATTTCTACCTGACGATCATCCCTGAGTTGTGAGGCTGGAAAGTACCTGATGTCATTGGCTCAAGCATAGCCAATGGTGCGTGGCTATGGTATGGCGGATGCTCTGGCGAGAAAAGAAAAGCAAAAAGAGAACAAAAAAGTAGGGCTGCTACAAGAGCACAGCCATAGTGAGATTCAAACTCACGCCTTCTAACCATTCGGCAGGTGCCCTCTCGACCCACCAAGCGCATTTGATACAAATCGTCATACCACCGGGTCATTGCTCTTGTTAAAAGCTTAGGCGGGGTGCCTGCAATTGGAGTGGCAGTGTGGGCAGCTAAGCTGTAGCCAATCGTCGTCGCGTCCGAGCAACATCCTCCGCTCAGGAGTAAAAGACTCATTTGGGATCCGGTCCCCATATGCCAATACTGGGAGTCAGTCCCTAAGTCCCATGTCTACTCAGAATCCAAGTCAGTCCAGCAGAAGTACACCATCCCTTGACGAGGATTAAAAGGACTTCCACGATCAAATTCACAAGTCTCACCCAGCAGTCATCCTACTTCAAAGACTGCCCGACCCCCAAGCAAGGGAACCCAACAATAAGCACAAATCATCCAACTGAGACCTACATCGCATGCCAAGTCCATCCACGCTCCTGTCAAATCCATCAATATCTCCTACGACACACCTGCCACACTTCCGGTCCCGGGCAAAACCATGAACATTTCCGGAGATCCACATTCCGGCCGCCCATCAATCCCCCAAACCCACCTACCCGATGCCTACGATTCGGAAGGAGCTTACATGTATGTCGTGATGGCACCGGGGATACTACGACCGGCGCTATCCCCAACCGAGCGGGTAAGGTAAGGTATGTGGGGTCTGCAGGATATCGTTTACCTCAGAATTTCACCATCAGTCAAAATTTAATCTGATCCCTTATCATCAACACCTTTGCTCATTGCTTCGCTCATCCAAAACGCATTTTGGATCGTGCGTGTAACAATGGCGAGTGGTGGCAATGGCAACACAATATCTCCTCCTCCCCGGGAATATCACCGCCACACAGAAGCCGAAAGGGAGAAAATCCCACCGAAGTCGGACGACTCGGAGTTAAGCGACAACCTCACCGACAGTACCATCGCCCAGGAAACGGTTCAACACGATGAAGACATCCCGCCAAAATCAGACCTGCCATTCTCAAAAGCGCGATGTATTGCCCTCGTAGCCACCGTCACAGGTGCAAGTTTTCTTAATGTACGTCTTAACACATCACACCTAGACCAAACCCGGACATAACCTCTAACGCTTTTACATAGACACTCTCTGGCCAGGCAGTAGTCATCATCCTCCCCACCATCGGCCGCGATCTCTCCATCCCCGACGCTCGCCTCCAATGGATCGTCTCGGCCTACTCCCTAACCTTCGGCTGCTTCCTCCTCCTCTGGGGCCGCATCGCCGACATCTACGGCAAGCGAAAGATGTTCATCTTTGGCTCGGCATGGTTCGCCGTCACCATGCTGGTCAACCCTTTTTTGCCCAATGAAATAGCCTTTGATTTGTTCCGTGGGCTTTCCGGGCTTGTAAGTTCTTTTATTTGAAAAAAAAAAAAACCAGATGAAAGATTGGCGCTGATATGGGATGGTCTATTAGGGAGCGGCAGCAAATGTTCCCACAGCCATTGGCATTCTTGGAACGACTTTTAAACCAGGAAAGGCAAAGAATTATGCTTTCAGTTGTTATTCAGCTGGTGCCCCGATTGGAGCAGTGTTTGGCAATATTCTTGCTGGCTTTGTCTCGGAGTATACCTCTTGGAAGTGGGTTTTTGTTATCATGGGGTTGCTGGCGGTCATTGTCACTGTGGCAGCCTTTTTCATCTTGCCACCGCCAAATCATAGGCTGCATGATGAGGGTGTGACAGCAAAGAACTCTGTTGACTGGCTTGGTGCCGGGTTGGTTACTGTTGGGCTGCTTGCCCTACTTTTTGCTCTTACACAAGGTAATGTGGTGGGATGGAGCACCCCGTGGATTCCGGTCTTGATCGTTATCTCGATCATCTTGGTCACGATGTTTGTCTTCTGGCAACGCCATCTGGAAAAGACTGGAAAACGAGCACCGATCATGAAGGTTTCGGTTTTCCACAGCATGCAGTTCAGCGCGGCCATGGCCATCATGGCGCTCTTCTTCAGCAGTTTCAACGGCTTTCTGATCTACGCAGCGTACTTTTACCAGAACTTTCAGGGGCTGTCAACACTCCAATGTACCCTTCGCTTCCTACCGACGGGCATCATGGGCGTCATTACGGCGGTTGTTGTCAGTCAGCTGTTGGCGCGGGTCCCGACGTACCTCATGTTGGCAGTAGGCACATTTTGCGTGTCGATATCGTCGATACTGTTTGCCGCTCCTATCCCGCCCGAAACGACGTACTGGGCGGCTGGGTTCCCAGCGATGGTGCTTTCGGTTTTTGGAGCTGATACCACCTGGCCGTCGTTGATTTTGTTTACAAGCCATTCCCTTCCCCAGTCGGACCAGGCGTTGGGAGGAGCGTTGGTCAATGCTATGGGGCAAGTTGGGAGAGCCATCGGCTTGGCTGTCGCGACGGCAATTCAGACGGCCGTTATGGCGCGGGATAGAGGTGTCAACGTCGAGGAGGCTGGCCCGGTTATCGCGTGGGACCCGGCCTCCTTGGAAGGCCTCCGAGCAGCGAATTGGTGGAATTTCGCGCTGGGATGCGTGGCGTTTATTGTTGTTTTGGTAGCTTTTCGGGGGTCCGGGATTATTGGAAAGGCGGGTGTTGTCAAGCCTGCTCAACGGCGACCGGTTGATAACGTCGTCGAGAGTAAGGGGGATGGAGGTGTGAAAGTCTGATGGGCATGACTAGAAACAGCCGAGGCCTGTCTCGTGCTGATTGTAAAAATCAAGTTGATCAATATGCAGATACGAATACGGTTGACGTTGTATGTAGATAATGTAGATATTCGAATTGACCAGTTCTTAGGAAGACAAGATCGGCGATCGTGACGATTGGTGGGTGGGATCTGGCCGTCAACGACGGTGCATATTTTAGTGCGATTGATCTCAAGATTTACATGACCACCTTGGCAAAGAAGATTGTCTTTGACGGGAAGAAACGGGCCACGGGAGTTGTGGTGGAGAGCAGGCCTTTCGGGTTGTTTGACTACATCCTTAAGGCCAAGAGGGAAGTTACTCTTTCGGCTAGCGCTTTCCAGAGCCCACAACTGTTGATGGTTTCGGGGGTTGGGCTCAGAGCGGAACTGGCGAAGCACAGGATTCCAATCATTGCGGATAGACCTGGCGTTGGACAAGGGATGGAGGATCATGTCTTCTTTGGACCGAGCTGGATGGTCAAGGTTGAGATGACAAGAATCGCAAATGATCCTTTGTTTGTGTTGGGAGAGTTCGCGGGGCCATACACGCTGAAGAAGCAGGGACCGTTGACAAATCCAGTCTGTGACTTTTTGGGTTGGGAGAAGGTGCCGAGAGAGCTCCTCAGCAAGAAAATTTGAGGATCTTGGATAGGCAGTTTCCGCCTGATTGGCCCGAGGTCGAGTATCTGACTGCGCCTGGGTATTTTGGAGATTTCTCGAACTTGTTCACCACCCAGCCAAAGGACGGATTCATGTATGCGACCATCCTTGGTGGCCTTGTTGCTCCGATGTCGAGGGGAACTGTCACATTGAAGTCAGACGACACCAAGGATTTGCCTCTCATTGATCCGAAGTGGCTCACCGATCCGACTGATCAGGCAGTCGCTGTTGCCCTATACAAGCGCCTTCGTCAGGCTTTTGCTTCCAAGGCAATGAGAGGGGTCTTGGCGGATTCAAAGGAGTACTTTCCTGGGCCCGAGGTGAGGATTGATGCGCAGATTCTGCAAGTGATTCGTAATACAGTGCAGGCAATCTGGCATGCTTCTTGCACGTGCCGAATGGGCAAGAGGGATGACCAATGGGCCGTGGTGGACAAGGAGGCCAGGGTTATTGGAGTTGATGGGTTAAGGGTGGTGGATGCGAGCAGTTTTGCGTTGTTGCCCCCAGGGCATCCGCAGAGCACTGTTTATGTGCTGGCTGAGAAGATTGCAGCTGAGATTTTGTGGAAAAATCATGGAAAGAAGCTGTCATGAAGATACGACTGGACAATGTATATGGGATGATCAGATAAGACTGCGCTGCAAGGAGTTGGTAGTGGGAAAATATCAATAATCGTGCCTTCCGTTTGTCAGAGTCAGGTGTTAATTTGGGGCCGTACACGACCCCACTGCACAGAGCCGTCGAATGGATTCTTCTCCAAAACGACATGAATTTCTTTCTTTGATTTCTTTTTCCTGTTTTCCTCAGTCGGAGTTTTTCTCACTGGGAATCTCGATGTCCTCCGACACACGGTCTTCAAGAACATCAAAGACGCGTCCGCCTACATCATGCAAGTGTCGTTTTTCTTTTTCATTGTGTTGCCTGAAAGTTCTCCTGTTTCAAATGCTCCCTTGACAGGTCTCTTCGTCTCAGCCATAGGTATATCTCGGGAATCCGAACAACCAGCCTCATGTCGCCACTTGGCATTCAGCACTTCTCCCATCAGCCCGCTTGCAGTGCAGGACAGGTTTCAGTCATCTTGGTCTCGCGTGGACAGTGGGGCAGTGGTGATGCGGGTAATCAACACGGCCTGCGCGCTTGACCGGTTCAGCTGCTCGCAATGATCGACGCTAACAACCCTATCTGGAGCTTCGCCCGATGTTACCAGTTCGCATTGCACCTGGGGCCAGTCGGAAAGGTCTAGACGTCGATATTGATTTCATCCCGCTGTCTTCGGGTTTTCCCCTGCAGCGAGCCCCTGTCATGATTCCGAACATGGCTAGCATGTGGCTTGCCGGAACGGCTTTTGTCACCTGAAGGACGACCACTATCGAGAACCAGTGGGCTGGAACTGCTCGACAGGGAAATCCCCCATGGAGCTGAAGATTCGGGGCATTTGTTCCTGCAGCAATGCAGAGAGCTGCATAAAACGCTTGTTCTTTTTGGTGAAGCTATCAACAGCTTGGGATTGGACATGACGCCACTACAAGCTTTGCGGAGACGCGGGATCCCAGTCTCAGGCGACCTCGACCTCGATAAACGTGAGCGATTGGCCGAATGCGTCTGGTAGCCAGAACGGTCCGTGATATCGACATCATACAATGTCTGTGCTACAATAGATTGGGCTGCCTGAACGAATATCCCACCCCCAAAATGTCATTTCCGGATCCCATCCACCGCGGCAGCCACTGTCACCCACTTCAGCTACACAATATACTGATCATTTGATCCAAAATCTAGTTTGAAGGTGGCAATGTGAGGCCTAATCCCGAATATGGCCCCTGAACGCCATGTGGTACTCATGTGTATGGGAGTCTGGGCTTGAGAGCCACTCTTCTGTGTCCACTACAAATGCTGCCCTCACCCCAGCCTTTTTTCTTGTGTTCCTTCCACGATCACGGCAATTCGCAGAAGAGTCTCTTCAAGCGTCAAGCTCAGTCACAAGACGCTCTTTTTAATACATGGGCAGCAACTCAGGCGCTGACTTGACCCCCTTCTTGGCGTGGTTGGCCAATAGGCCCACGGCACTGGCTTACACAAGAACAAGGCCAGCTTTCTACCAGAGCCGCCTACCGTCCTATAATTGTCGACTATGTTGGGGTTGAGAAAGACATTTGCAGGTAGGCTTTTCTTCCCTTGCAATTCCAGACAGTCTCTGACCTTGACCCGCTTCAGGCAAAAGACTCCGGAAGCGCAGCTCAGCATCATCTTTTGTTTCCGACACCATTGACGAACAAGCAGGAGATACCTCATCCCGCTCAGCCATGGACACCATTCGTGCCGGACTGCAAGAGTCCGTCAACGGGCTCACAGTCAAGAGCAAGCCCATCGAGGCTCCCATGACGGTCAAGGTCACACCCGTCTCGGACGGCGACAAGAGCGACTCGGAGAGGACTGCCTCCATCGCAGATGAGACATTCTCTGCAACCTCCACCATCGCGCAGAGCCAACTCTCTACAGTCACTCTGCAGCTGACTCGTGTTCTCGAGACCAGCAAGGAGATCCGGGGTCACATTTATAGTTTCGGTGACTACACCGAGACCTACTTCAAGCATCTTGACCTCGACTCGTATCTTGAGTACATCTCAGACGAACGCCTCATCCACATGCCTCGACGAGGCAGTGACTTTGACCGTGTCCTCAAATCAGCTCAGTTCTTCGGACTTCAACTTTGGGGCTTAGGTTCCAATGTCGGAGATTTCTGCGCTGGTGCTCATCAGGCTTCCATCACTGCTTTGGGGAGCACCCAGATCCTACTTGAGGTATGCGGTCTCACACACAGTCCCGGTAAGGTACAATACTGACCCTTTTCTAGATTGGACCTCATCAGGCTCAGGCTCTCGTGCCAACTTTTCAAGCCCTCTACGAGCTTGCTCTCCTGATCTCCAATGTCAGCCAGATTCATGAGATCTTTTATGCCTCCAGGGAAGTCAAGGAGGGTGTTGCCCACCTTTACTGTGACCTCGTTGACTTGGTTGGTCGGATTTCGATTCTCTACCGAAAGAAGATCAACAGCCTTGGCCAAGACACCAAGAAGTCTGTGGTTATCGACTTCGAAGCGGAGTTTGGCAAGCAAATGACTGGCATCTGGAAGAGAAGGGATTACATTATCGCCAAGATGTGGGCGTTGAAGTTGGGTAACAGAACCAACAGCCTTGGAGTGAATGCTGTTCGCAGGCGGCTTCAGAACGATCGCTCCTCCAAAGGTGCTTTCTACGACCAAGTGTCGGAGAATGTCAAGCGGGCTGAAGATACATGCGAATGGGTCAGAACACCTCTGGTTAACTTTCTCAGGGGGAAGGAGAAGGCCTTGACCATTACTGGCGACCCCGGATCGGGCAAGACAGTTCTCGCTGGTTGGATGAAGGAAAGGCTTCAGCGGCCCCTCGATCACACACAATACACTACGCTGACGTACAGCTTTCGTGAGTACTCATCTCTTCCGCTGAAAACACAATGAACGCTAACATCCTCCAGCATACGATTACCCTGTCCGCTGTACAGTTCTTGCCTTCCTCAAGAGCATTCTGTTCCAACTTCTTGAGAAGAACGTTGGCAACGTTGGCTTGTACGAGCGGTTGACGAGCGCCTTCGAGTCCTACGACCAGCACCACAGCACCTCCAAACTCGAAGTCTCTCTTTGGGCCGCCCTGGAGTCCGGTTTGCGGTCTCTCAATGATCGCCGTACCAATGTGGCTATTATCATTGATGGCTTCCAGGATGTCACCGGTGGTACTACCCCTCTGGATCTCCATAGGAGGCTACGGGACTGCGTTTCCAAGTTTAGAAATGTCCGCATGATCACGTTATCCCGCGGCATTTCCCACCTAAGCGAAGGATGCGCGCATTTTACCATCACCTCTCAGCACCTCCACGGCGACATCAAGAGGTACCTTGGCCAATCCTTTTCCACATTTCCTGGCTTCGCTCAGCTGAGCCCCGAGGCTCAAGAGAAGACAGTTCACGACCTGACACACAAGGCCAAGGCGGATTTCTTGTGGGCTTACATTGCCGTGCGCCTACTTGCCAAGGATGCGCCGACACAGTCTCCTGACGCCTTCGTCAAGGCCGCCCAAAGCATCAATGGCACCTTGAATGAGCTGGTCAAGAAGCTTGTCTCCAAGATCTCACTCAAGCACGAAGCTACTCAGGCGTTGCTGTCGTTTGTCCTTGCCGCTCACCGGCCTCTTGGAGTGAATGAATTGGGCGAGCTCTTGAGGATCGACACCAAGTCTCGCAAATTTGGCAGCGATATCGATGTCGTGGCTCACATCAAGTCGACTTGTGGAGACATCGTGGTTATCCAAAATGGCAGTGTCCACTTCAAGAGCGAGCCTATCCGCTCTTACATGCAGACCTTGTTGGACGGCAAACAACTGCCTTCAGTCAGGGATGCGCACCGGAATTTGACGGTGGCTTTGCTCTTGTACTCGAAGCTCAGCCTCATTGATGGCTCAGAGCCGTCTTTCGAAGGTCTTGATGATGGGTTTGTGGACGAGTACTTCGACTCCCACTCGCTCCTTTACTATGCAGTGAGACACTGGCAAGCTCACTTCCGCGCATCTAGCCTTTATGCTGCTGATGGAAAGCTCGTGTTGGGTAAGGACTTCGTCGAATATTTCCCCACCTCCTGCCACTTTGGTTTGCTGCAGAGGTCTGCCCATCTCTATGGCGAGCCCCTGTCAGCCCATGCCAAACATCATGAGTTCTCTTTGAGAGTGCAAGAAGCCTGCTTTGGCGAGCGCCACATCAGCGTATCGCAGACCCTCATCATTCTCGGCAACGTCTATGTTGACACCTCCGACGCCTTGTCTGGTGCCAAATATTTCTATCGAGCCGCGTCTATCGGTAAGATTATCCTCTCCACATCCAGCTCTGTGGTTGTCACCTGCACGCACTACTTCCTCAAATACACCGAGACAATCACCATCACGGAGCGCACAGAGATTGTCAAATGGCGTGAGGAGATGATCATACTCATGATCCAAATTTGCAAGGGCAAGCATGGCGCCACAAGCGACATCGTCATTAGGTGGCTCGAGGTGTTGGCCAAACTGTACATCGACATCAAAGACACCACACGCACCACAGTCATCCAGAGAGAGATCTGGGAGATCTACATCGTCCGTTTTGGCAAAGACTCTGACAAGGTCAAAGGCCTCGCTGAATACATCGGAGGCCTGGATATTGAGTTCAAGGGTCAGGTCAACGAAAAGGAGATCGATGAATATGCTGGCTGGTTCCTTGAGACTGCCGATGGTTTTGAGCTTGGCGACCATCGCTGCGTTTCGATCCTCATTCAGCTGGCCTTCTTCTACGAGTCTCAGAAGCAGTGGTTCTGGGCCGAGAGGACCTACATCACGCTCTGGAGGCGCATCACAGAGCTCTGTCGCGCCCAGACCACCATTGAGCTACACATCAGCAAGCTCGAGATTGCCATCAAGTATGTCAAGTTCCTCAAGAGAATTGGTCGACACGAGGAGGCCTCCAATATCCTCATTTGTTTGTGGGTGGAGTACGAGCATCACAAGTTTGAGGAGTTGACCATCATTGTCCTCCTCAAGGAGATTGGTGTGCTTTTCAAGGCTTTTGGCCTTCTTTCCATTGCCATCTCGGTATTCGGAAAGGTATGGGGGTGGTTCAAGGACAAGGGCAAGTGCGACCACAAGGATGCCCACGAGACCACCATCCTCATCACCGAGGTCGTCGAAGAGATCACCGAGACCACGGTTGAGACGAAGACGACGACCACCACCACCACAGAAGTCACCGAGACCATTATCAGGGAGGTCTTTGTCACACACTACGAGCGATGCAAGAAGGGCCATGTGAATGAGGCTTTCTTCAAGTCTTGCCTGGCTCTTATCAATCTCTACATCAAGAACGGCCAGTGGCCCAAGGCGGAGGTCATCATCACTCAATCTCTTGAGATCACGTGGAAGGCCATCTTGACGGCAGAGGTCACCATCAAGCTGTCGGAACACTTCGTCTCGGAGTGCATATTGGTTGCGAGACGCCTTGCCGTTTGCTACCACCACCAGTATCTCTTCGAAAAGGCCGAGGCCATCTATTTGCGCATCTTCCGTGCTTGCCTGGTCTCCCTCCACATTGAGGACGTTCTGATCGAAGAATCCCTCAAAGTGCTCATCTGCTTCTATGAAGAGCATCATCGTCATGAGAGGATTATCGAGCTGTACATTGAGATTCTCGCCAAGTATCGCAAGCACCTTGGCCACACTCATCGTCTCACTATCAGAACCATGTACGCTTTGGCCGCTCATTACATGCTTCTAGGACGCAAGGAGGGATATGACATCTACGTTGAGATTGTCGCGACACTCAACAAGGGCAGGAAGCATTGCCATCATGATGCCATTAAGGCAGCTGTGATCCTGGTGCGCTTCTACAAGGAGAGGCAGCGATGGGTTGAACTTCAGCAGATTTGCTACGTCCTTTGGGAAGCCATCGTCCACTGCCACAAAGAGATCATCTTGAAGGAGGAGACCATGGTCTTCGTCTATGAGACTTACATGCATGTGCTGGAGTTTCATGCGAAAGTAGAGTGGTCCGTCCTGTATGAGATCTCTGTCAAGTTTCGTGAGGTTGTCACGGTCTGCTTCGAAGCTGATGCCTTCATCATCATCACTGCCATGATCGCGTTGGCCAAGATCTGCGAGAGGCATGAGAAGCATCACCATGAGGCGGTCACTATCTATGAGGAGGTCATCACTCGGATCAAGACGACAAAAACGACGACCGAGACCGTGACGGAGACCACGATTACCACGGTGAAGAAGCGCCTCTCAAAGGTCTATGTCACGATCATCACCTCCGGCGGTGCCACGACGACGACCACCCTTGACAGGGCCATTGAGCTGTGCTACGAGGCGTACCTGCATCTCAAGCTGACTCTCGGTTGCTGGCATCAACAAACCTTACTTAAGCTGAAGGACGTCATTGTCCTCTACTTGAAGCTCGGTGGTGAGAAGTCGCACACCAGGATTGTGGAGCTGTTGCAAGTTGCCTTCACTGAAATCATCTCTGTGAAGGAGTGCAAGTCTATTGACTTATACTATGCTGCCGTCACCCTCTCTTCCATCTTTGTCACCGCCAAGATCATCCAGCATGGCTTCAAGCTTGTTCGCCAGCTTCGTCATCTCGTCATCTTTGGTGGGTATGAGTTCGAAGGTAGTGTCGAGATCGTGGTCAAGTTCGACAAAACCATCAGCAAGACTGCCCTGGTTTTCCTTCTTGCCTTCCAGCATAGCTTAACCGACAATAACGCCCTGACTTTCACTGACTTGATGGCTTTGGCTCTTTGCGAGATCACGCTTTGGGAGGCCTACAAGCAAGAGACCGAATCCAAGACCAGCAGGACCATCTGTGTCCTAGAGTATGGCGCCAAGCTCCGCGGCTTCTGGATTGAGCAGAATCAGCAGCACATGTGCACCGCTCTCGACCAGAGACTCTTCCACGTCTTCAAGACCAAGTTCGGCAGCTTCATCACCACTCACGATGACTACACTCGCATTTTCTACCTCGCCTTGCTCGCAAACCTTCAGCAGGATCTCAAAAAGATTGACTTCGTCGCCATCGCTTGCAAGGCTGGTAACGACAAGGTCGCTGCTCTGCTCAAGGCAGGCGAGTGGAAGAAGGCTCTCGAGGTCGCAAGATGCACCTTTTATTTTGCTCATAAGCAAGGCTACTACAACGACTTGAGCCGCGTGCACTACGCCTACAAATTGGCGGAGTACATGGCTGGAATCGATGTCCAGAGGCCGAATGACGCCAAGCTGTGGGAGGAGTACCTCAGGCTCTCTAGAGAGATCACAAAGGAGGCGTTCGCTATCCTGAAGAACCAGAAGATTGAGCTGATCAGGCTCAAATATGAGGACTTGAGCGGGATTGTGAGGTTGTTAGGAAGTCAGCAGAATTTTGTGGAGCTGGAGGTATGTTGCCCCTGTACATCCCCATCGGAAAGCAGTCACTAACATCATTTCAGGCCCTCCTTCTGAGTCTTTGGAAGTCCCGCGAGGTTCAAAAGAACTGGGATGCCCACCGCATCCTCCGCGTTGGTCGCATGCTAGTCCACGCCCACGTTGCAGCCAAACATGTTCCGGCAGCCATCGACCTTTGCGAGACAATGTGCTACAACCTCCGTCGCTCCCGCGGTGTGCTTGACCCCGTCACGGTGGAGATGCAGCGCATGCTCGCGGAGTTGTACACCACCAACAAGCGTGTCGACCGGTGCATGACCATCCACGAGCAGATTCTCCGTGAAATCGAAGCTGCCCTCCGCGACTACGACGAGGACGAATCCCGTGGCCCGATCAGATACTACTCCCAGCCCAGCACAACATGCGGACAACCCTATCTCGAAGGCAAGAAGCAACCCCAACTCCCAGCCCCCCAAACCTGCGGACAACCCTACTTGGAGAAGAAACAACCCCAACTCTGCGGCCAGCCAAGCCTCCAGCCAGAAACCCTCGCCAAAACTGCCACTTGGCAACTCGAGCTCCTCAAGCGCGCCTACTACCGCCAGGGCGGCTTCTCCAAAGATGAGCACGAAAGAGAATTCGCCGCGCTTTACGATCTCCTCCAGCAGCGACTAAGCAAGGCTGCTGCTGTCGCTGATAAAAAGGATATCTGTGTGTTGAAGGCTCCCGCGCCAGAAACCTGGGCAAAGAGTGCGGCGGCGATTAAGGATAAGCCGGATGATCTCATTGGGATGTACGTCGGACCAAGAGAGAAAGATTGGAGGTTGGATGGCGAGAACTCCTTCTCACAATACTTTGGAGAGGATAAGAGTGGTGGTGAGAGGAAGAGGTGGAGTGGAGTCGATCATGTGAATGTTGCGAGGAGGAGCTGGTGGTTGTTTTGAGGGGCTGAAAGTAAAACACGATGAGTTGAGAATATAATGATGGCTGGGACGGATTAATGAGTGGTATGCCATACGGATTTGATGGTGATAATGTTGGATGTGGATCATGGGGCGGGAAAAGGGGGTTAAGGGGGCGCTATGCTTGGCGCCGTTGGATGGGCAACGTCATCGCGACGACTCTCCTTGCTGTCATTCACTTGACTTTTTTTCCTTTGTTCGGGGGTTCTCTGGACTTTTCTTCGCTTTTCCCAAGTGTCGTTCGAACTGTTGTAATATTTCTAGTGTGCTTGTATATGTATCTTTAGCTGTAATCTCATTAGTGCCGAATGGAACTTGCTGTGTATCAACTTGAATTATCTTCCATGGAGACGATGAATAAAACGCCCTGTGGGCACAAAAAAATGCCGTGTCCCATTCATGCAGCTCCTTTGTTTGTGGATTAGGTAGGATATGAGGGGTGAAAAGTGCAAAAATAAGCTGACGAAGACGAGATTCGAACTCGCGAGGTTTCCCACTGCGGTTATGGGTAATCGGATTACCTAAACACAGCGCCTTAACCACTCGGCCACTTCGCCATCTGGTTGTTGGTTGATGACTTTGGGGAAAGACAAAGACACTATGATCCACACTACACTATCAGCAATATCCAATCCCTTTCGACTATCCTCCAAGGCCTACAAATTCTCTCTTTCGAGGCCTTCCTAAGATACTGCAACGCCTGATACCACCTTTGCGCGGCACCCAAGCATTTCTTTTATGTTGCGGGCAAGCTGGATTCAGTGCACTTCACTATGAAAAGGAAGGAAATTCAGAAACTCGTTTGATTTCGAACCATTGCGCACTATGGAAGAATTACATCCAAGTGACCCAAGACGGTAGATGTCTACCTAGACAACCCATTCACTATTTAACTAGCATTTAATCTATTGCCATCACCCTCGTCAGCATTCACCAAGTCCATCATGTCCCAAGGAAAAAACAAAAGCAGCAGAAAAACAAAACTTACCACTGCAGGCCCAGGAACCTGATAGTTGGCCATACTACCGCTGTAGATCTATTTTCACCCCTCATCAGCGCCTCCCTATCAAAACCTCCACACAGACACGAGAAGGAGCACTCACATTAACAGTATACCCCGGATCCGTACTCTTAAACGCGCCCGGAATCAGCGCCGTAGGACTGGGATTCGCGCTCCCTCCATTCGTAACCTTGACCTGCGCACAACTGATGTAAAACTGCGGCGGCGCACCAGGGTTGTGCAATCCCAGTTGCTGGATTCTGAGAAGGTACTCCCCGTCGGGGATGCACCTCGGGATATTGCTCGTGTAGGAAACTATTTCCCGTTAACCCTGTTTCCTGCCCCAAGTCAAAGGGGAACTTACTCCTCATCGGCCAGGAATTCCCACTCGGCCCCCAGTCATAAATCTTGAACCACTGCCCGCTCCCGTCATAATCCTTCGCCTGCCCCGGAGCCTTGCTCATGTACAGACTAACCGGCCCAGCGTGGTAGACCGCCGTGTCGAGGGTAAAAGTGAACTCGTCCCCGGCTTTCATCGTCACGGTCTCGGTGCCATTGCTGACCTGGCCGCCGACGTTGCAGCGTAGGTCGGTGGAGGACAGATCGGTAACCGGGCCGTTCTGGAGCCAGGCCGGGTTGGTGTTTTTGCGGACGTACTTCCAGGCCGAGTGCTTGGTGCCGCCCGAGGTGAATTGCTGGAAGATGTAGTGGGCTTGGGCGGTGCCCGCTAGGAGGGTGGTGAGGGCGAGGAGGGACTTCATTTTGACTTTGCGATTCCGGGTTGGACGCAGTGGGAGAGACGGCACGGTAGAGACCGCAGACGAGGCGAGTTCTGTGGGCGGGGGTTTATATCACTGACAGCCGGCATGTCGGTTGTGTCTACCGAGTCCCTTGATATTACTGTTTCCGTGAGCTTCCCGGAATTCATTCTCGACTACTCCGTTATGTGGTAGTTTGTGGGGTAGATGGCGCTTGGGGTTAATATGTGTAAATGAGGCTGGGGTGGGATGGACGGGAGGCTTGATTCCGTCGCGCGTTGCCGGATGAGGAAGCGGGTTGGTGTTTCTGTTTTCTGACGGCAGATCAACAGTCCAGTAGAAGTGCAAGGCCGAATTAGTTTCTTGGAAGCAACGTCAAGGCATGAGAGAAACGTGATGATTGGGTGAGATTTGTCTTCCACCTATGGGATACATTTCCATCTTTCCTAGCAGTGAAGTATGCGAATATAAGGTAGGGAATGAGTGACGGCGAAGCCATCTCTTCCGTCTTGGGTCTTGGGCGTTTTGCTTCTGATTTGGAGGTTTTTATTGATACGGGACGTCACCCCGTTTGCTCTCAAGGGCTGATTGCCCCCGAACTAATAAGGAAGTCACTACCCCGTGGCCGGACCGCTGAACCTGCCTTGCAGTCTTCCATCATCAGTTCAAGTCAACCATGTCGACCTAGCAACAGCAGCCGAGCAGAAACCAGCAAAAAACAGGAGAGCCCAAACACCAAAACCCAGTCAACAAAACCAACAATCCCCTCTTCGACTCAATCCCCTCTGAAAGTCCCCAACATCAATGTCTCTCCTCTTCACCTCCAACCAAAATCCCTGACACAAGCGCTTGGTAGTAACCCCCCCTCAACCTAAAAACACCCACGTTCCACCACCCCCCTCGGCTATCACCCTTTGTATCTCCCCTGCAAACCTTGCCTCGTAGTGTATGTATCATCCCCAATACCGCCGATCTCAGATTTCAGATCTCATCATCCCCCCGCATCTACCCGAGTCTCACAGCCATCAGATGCGGTCCGACTCCGACTGTCCGCAGCACACACAACACAACATCAAATCAGCCATTTGTCTTAAACACAACAAACAAGGATCATCCCCCAAAAATAGTGTCATCGTCCCTTCCCCGAAAAAGTACCTAATGGCAGAGAGTTGTGTGTTTAACGGGTTTAAGGAGGGGGGAACGGTGATAAGAAGGAATGGAGGTAAGGAGCTGTTTCGGAATCGGTTGGGTTGAGCTGTTCGGGACCGGGTAAGGGATTTTGTATCCTGGTCGGTTCGAGGGTTTTGAGCTGGACATGGATGAGGTATGTATGTAATGTACCAGACTGTTTTGATGTCCCCCCGATGTGAGCTAGTGAATGATGCGGTGGGACGGGAGGTGAGAAGTGAGGAGGGAGGAGATGGGTTAGGTGTGTGTCTGTCTGAGTGTGCGGGGCCACGTCTGTGTTTGTTGTGACAACGGACGTAACGGTTTGAGCGGAGATGGGCGGGGGTTAGGTGATGAATTGGTGACGGTGATATTCTGACTTCCTTTCGCAAGCCGGAGATGAAAATCTAGGTCTTAATGAGGTAGTGCTCGACCAAAAAAAAGATAAGGATAGCACCCTTAAGCTAGCCTATACCAGCTCCCTCAATCTGAAATCTCATGATGAAGTCGGTGCTTTGAGAGCAACCAAACCGAGTTGTCATCTACGACCAGCGACAGACGAAACTCACCGCCTCAAACCAAACCCATCACCGCATCAGCCACCAAAAAGATCCAAAACCAAACCTGTGATCCCCCATCTAAACCACCACCCACCCCACATCTCACCTCATCTCATCTCATCGCAGCCTTGATCTCAGATCTAAACTTACCTGACCCAACCCCGCGGCACACACCAATACCCCGGATCCCTACTCCCTTTAACCTGAAACCAATATCCATCAGAGACACACACCCATGAAAAGACCACAGCAGCAGTCGGATTGTTGCGTGCGTTTTTTTAAAGGTATGCAACGCTCCATCCTGCTGCGCTACCTTGCCCAAACCTGTCTCAGGTTCTTTGGACTAGGCCGGCAGATTTAAATGTCTCGGATTGTCACCAGCTTGCTTAATCCGGCACTCTTCATCCCGCTGATGAGCATAGGGCAACTCTTTCCGAAACGGCCGTCAGAATCGTTGAGATGCCAAGGTTATCCTATCTAGCCAAGGTAGCTAGTATAATCTTGAATGTTAGCTAGGTAAGGCTATCTCTCTATCAAATAACGGCAATTTTGGACATCGGGGATTGAAAGAAACATAGGCTTTTATCGACTGCCTGTAGTCATGAAGGACTGAAGCACGTAAGTTGACTTTGTGGATGTCTCACCGCTTCAGAGAATAAGCCAGGTGTAATATAGATATATGATGATTACATTTTTGTGAATATCTCCAAAGGAACTAATTAAAAGAAATAAACCCCCTTATCGTACCATACATGCCTCGCCAATCAACCAAACAACACAAAAAGAAATGCCTAACCAACAAAAGTTCCAACCCAACGCCAAAAAGAGATTCTTGTGGCACCTAAACACCCCTCCAAACTCCCAAAACGAACTATGTAAAACCGACCCCGGAACCCTGTCCCCAGTCTCCGATATCACCGACCTGTCGTGTCCGCCCATGTCTAAGACTCGCATGACGCATCGTCACCACGCCACCCCCCAACATTGACAACTCATCCGTCTCATACTCTCGACTCGGCTGTCGGAGCCGCACCAATGGTCCTCAGTTCCGGCCTCTCCAGCAAGCCGTACCTCCCCTCTGCCACCAACCTCTTCGTCGTGATCCGATCAGGGTAGTTTCTGATAAACATGTTGGTGAAATGCGTCCCATAGTGAACGCCCTCGTCCTTCTCCTGTGCTGGTGGTGCTTGCGGAATGACACCCCCGTTGAGCGGCTTCAGCACCGCCTGGAAGCTCGGCTCGTGGAAATACGCAAACGCGAACCGTTCTCTCGTGTTGAGCCCGACCTTGTGAGGGGTGGCGACGAGGTGGTTTCTTGTGAGATATTGCATCATGTCTCCTGTTGCCACACTGTTAGTTATCGCGGCATGATAGCGGAGAAAAAGGGGGGGATGAACCTACCGAGAATAACCGTATGCGTCCCCTCCACTGGCGGGATAAACACCCACCCATCATCATCTTCCTTCAGTCCCGCAGCAGATTTCTCCCAATTCGCAAACTTCTCCTCTTGGCTCGGTCTCCTGATGAAGAGTCCGCCAACATCATCTTGGGCCGAGATGACAAGTAACCCATAGTCGGTGTGAGACCCAATGCCACGCCCTTCCTTGCCTTTCCCGTTTGTCGCATTGCGAGGGGGGAATCTCAGTACCCTGGCATGATGCCAGCCCCCTGGTCCCTTCCCGTCATCACCAATCCACTTCCCTAGCTCCCCCTCCTCCAATCCCAACCCCATCTCAAACAGTCTCACCAGCCTTGCGCCTTCACGTCCGAGTTCCTCCTTGTACCTCATCATCGGCTCCCTCATCTCTACATCCGGCCATGGAACTGGTCCATGGCAGGGCCACTTCGCCCTCACTCTTGCATTTCCCATGTCGAAATCTTTCGTAATGGTGAATATCTCGCTGTAGTCAGCGATCCCGTCTGTGACTTCCTCTCCAGAAGCAATGTATCCAGCATAGGATTGTGAGTCTACACAGACTGCTTTTTCTTCCGGAGATTTGGCGAAAAATCGACGAGAAGCGGCTTGGGCCGCTTGCCAAAGCTTGCGTTGGAGGGGGCTCTGGGCAATCTGGATGATGCCATCACGGCGGAAGGCGGTGATAATCTGCTGGCCAAGGAGGACGTGGCTGGGCGTGGAGGTGACAGTTTCTGGGATGGTAAAGGTCGGGAGGGAGCCGTATTCAGCTTTGAAGCCCGGAGGCATGGTTGGACCCTGACGGGCGGTGGGTTGGACCTGTGTGCTGGCGGCAGGCTGGGTGGATGTAGCAGACTGGCGTGGGGGTGGGCAACGAGGCTGGACCCTGAGTTTGGTGTTTTGCGCGGCTTGAATATCGAAGCGTGGTGGCATGGCCATGGGTGACGACCCAGGGGAAACATGTGCGGCTGTGCCCATCATTCTGACAGCTCTGACGGGTAGAGTAGCCACTCGGCAAAGGGGAAGACCCGTGGTGCGGACCGAGATCTTCATCGTGGTGGGCGTGGGCTTAGATAAGCTGTGGTAGACAAGTATGAAGTGCTGTATGACCAAAAGGGTCTTCTTGGTATTGTGGCTTCAGGCTGAAGTGCGTTTAAGATGGTGATGTTGCTCTTGGGATCGGGATCAGGGAGGAGATATCTCTTATTTTATGCCTGATTATCGGACTGACAAGACCTGGGAATCGGTGCCTTTTCGGCCTCGGAGGCGGTGAGGTAATCGAGGTAGATCAAAGTCTTGTGCCATCATGAAAGGTACTTACTTGACTTTGCCTGTCTCGAAAATCAGCACCAATCGACTCGAGTCAGGTACAACAAGACTCACAGGGTCTGGACTACCTCCGACTATGGTTGTTCCCATGTGAACAATCGATGTGCAGCGTAACCCTGAGCTCTGGAGGGGGGAACTCGTCTAAACCTGCCAGCATGGGGAAAATATCCCGCGCGTTACTTGACTGAATCACGGTTTCTGAGCCGCATTCGTGCGGACCAGGGCCAAAAAAGAGACATATTGCGAGACCACCGTGATCGGACTGGCCGCGACCTGTAGGATGATGGGCCATCCCAAGGATTGTGTCGATGGAACGGTGCAAAAATTGACATGGCACCTTTGTCACGAATACCACGTCGAACAGCTGCGCCCTGATTCCGGCGCAATATTTTTGTGAAGTGGTGACACTTGGGTGGTGCAGACTAGCAGTGGCCAGCATGGAGATGTGGTCGAAACAGCTTTGCGGCCGGTGTATGACAGCATGCCGCGATGCCATCTTTGCGCTTCGTTGTTCCGAAAGCCATACCTGCGTCGGCTCTGTCCCATCCTTCTGCCGGGTGTACCTGATTCCCTCACTAAGGGTTGGTGGTCATTGGTCACAAAGATGAGGTATGGTTCGCACCGGCGGGAAGCACGATAGCGGCAGCCCAGTGCTGCCGTTGCTAACGTACAACAGGTACCGGCGTCTCTCCTTTTGGTGGCAGTCTCGTTTTGGGTATTTTCCCCGTTCGCCGTATCAGTGGGTGACATGCATCTGGCGTGCCTGGTGGTGTCAGAACCCGCTTTCGCCCCGTCATGGCATTCTCACAAAAGGAGCATGCAATTCAGGAAATCATGTCCGAGACTCCCATTGTCAGACTGATACCGTAACAAGCTTTCGGATCTGACATGGCGGGGAAGAACAGGTTGCCGAGTGTTGCCTGCAGATTGCTTGTAGGCGAGATCGTGACCACCAAGGCAATCGAGGGGACCGAAGCAGCACGACGCACGTGCGACCGTTTTAGCAGGCGACCGGCTACTCGAGCTTGGAAGACCGGGTACACGCCGCCACCCTGAGCAGCGGAAATCATCGAGATGTTGGCATGTCATCGAGATGCTTTTCTGAAAGGCCCCGTATCGCTGCCGGCCGAGGATGTAGTTTCCACGTCGTCGCCAACCATTGAACCCGAGGCGGCAGGCGTCCTGAATCAAACCGGGTCCGTTGTATTTCCTGTCGAGGGCCCACAGGTACTAGGCACACCTGCCTTCCTTTCGTGTTCGGGCCATTCCTGGAAACTTCCGCACCTGCCTCCGGTCATCGCCGGGACTACTGCTGTGGAAGGGTATCAACATTGGTTTGGCAGAATAGGTCGCCGTCATCATGCATACTTGGCACGCGGGCTGTGGGCAACAACAGGCATAAGGCAACCGCCGGCCTTGCGGGCAATATCAACATTCTCTTTGTGTCTGACTCGTTCAACTCGCAGCTATCATACATGACGTACCGGCAACTCCCGTCAAAAAGAGAAGAGAAAGCGAAGATATCCCTCGCCATTGCCATCCGTGTTCCAGCTCTTGGTCCACGATGCTGCACTCCTCGAGGGTTCTAAGATCTTCCCTCCTACCCCACCTCCACCATCCCTGCCGCATACATTTACATCGTTGCTCATCAAAACATACAGTATCGTCATGTTCTTCAACGTCCCGCTCTCACGTAGCACCAGGTGCTCTGCTGGCCATCACCATCCCGCACTCAAAAAACGGCCCGCACCCGGGGCCGGGAACGATTGGACCGGCGATTCAGCGTCTCGTTCCAAGCTGGATATGTGGTGTGCCATTTCCCGTCATCGTATGTTGTGCTGCTACTCAAACTTACTTCAGGGGCAGTAGGAATCGAGGTGATGAGGGTGGAATCGGTGGTCGAGGGTAGGACCGAAGTTGGTGTCGCTGGTGACGAGCTCAAAGCAGTCGGGATCGACATCAACGTTGACGTCAGGAGCGAGGTCTCGACAGGTAGCACCGATTGCGCCGACGATGTCGGGAGAGGCTGAGCAGTGCTCGTTGCAGGTGCCGCTGTGGGCGCGATATTGACGATCTGAACTGTTTTGGTGACGACGACAGTGTCTGTAACACGATTTGTGACTGCAGGCGACGTCATGAAAACAGTCTCGACAGCAATCTTGGTGGCAGGCGTCTGTACCACGGTTATTGTCACCGGGTTAGGGACGGGTTGGTTGCCGGCACCGGAGCCCCCTGAACCACTTGAACCTCCGGGGCCTGAACTGCCGGGGCTACCGGCGCCGATCCCTCCTACCGGAGACCCACCCACCCCTGTGCCGGAGCCTCCATCGATGTTGACGACCGCATAGGTCGCCCTCGGTGCTAGGGCCGCAGGCTGCTGAAGTGTCGGCCCGCTGAGCGGCAGAGAGAAACAAGGAAGGATAAAAGCACATGATGCTGATAGAAATAAAGTTGCTCGGTTGGAATGCATCTGGAACGCGCCGATGTGTCAAGATGCAAGTGGCCGACGCAAAGACGCAGAGCAGGGCCGGAGATGCTTGAAAGCTACAGCAGGAATGCGTTCAAGGATCTGCAGACAGCGGGGAGAAGGAGAGAAACGAAACAAAGCTGAAAAATGCTCATGGTGCAGGATTATTTAGTCGAGGAGGAGCCATGGTAATTCAGATGGCTGGTTTTCCCACCCCAATCTGTCCTCACAGTTGCAGTCTTGTGTGCTGAAAGAGAAGTGATTTGGCGACGGAGGCGCTTGATTTGGAAATTGGGGAGGTTGAAGCTCCACCCTGGATCGCCCCACAGAGCCCGAAAGCCCGGGTGCGCTAAGGTCGGGTGCCCCTCGTGCCCCTCCATGACCCCAGCCACCATGATGGACAGGGGACTGAGAAAAGATGAAAAGTCTCATCAGGACTCCAAACTGTGTGAGACTAGTTTTAGATCCGTACTGCTTGTATTCCACACTGAGAAACAATGATATCGTTAGGGCAATCACAAAAGTGCCCTACAATCACCATTGCTCGGGCTGGGAGAAGCTCCGGCGACATCCGGGGAGGTTGGTACTTGGTACGGGGTTGACAAACGGGAATTCGGTTGTGGCGTAGATACTGTCGGCGTACAGATGGAGGGGCAATCAGCGAATGACACCAGCAGAGGCAGTGATAAACTACAACCAACGAGCCTCGCGCGCGCGCTATCATCAGTCACTGATTGCTTTGCCGGGCCACACGACTGAGGAGCCTCGAATCAAACGAAATTTGGCCAAAGTAGAGCGCCTCAGCGCTCTTTATATCCATGAATCTATGGCCGTAGCTCGGCAAGATGTCATCAGGCTGAGCCTCTTGGCGGCATACCAGCAGTTGCTGAGCCACACATTGACGCAATGATCCTGGGCAGGCGTCAACCGGTTCATGGCAGTGCGATGCGGGGTGAGGGGCAGAGGCAGCCAGCTGCTATCTTGCACGCTCGCGCTGATGGTCCCAAAGGCATCGGGCCATAGATCTGCAGGTCGCAAATCTTTTAGTGTAGCAATATATAACCATTGTCAGTCATTCCAGGTCCTCCTGTCCTTGTCCCTCCTTCCACTCGCATCCACCTTGAAAATTGTCGGCCCTCGGCTCTTTTACCCCCAGCGAACCAACGACCATCCCTCCAACGACTACCCCTCTGCGATTCCGTCTCTCTTCGCCAGAGTTGAGCCCCTCAACCGCACTGCGCAAACCCAGGAATCTCGGCCCATCTACGAAAAAGCACAAATGTCTTACCAAGGGTATCCGCCGTACGGCCGTAAGTTCGAGACTGACTCCCGGAAGACCACGGCGCATCACTAACAAAACTAAGAACCCCCTCCGCAACAAGGGGGTTACTACCAGCAACCACCTCCCAGTCAGCAGTATGGCGCACCCCCTCCCCAGGGCCAGTACTATCAACAGCCGCCTCCCCAGGGCTACGGACAGCCTCCCCCGCCTCAACCGTACGGCGCGCCGTCTCCTCAACCTTATGGCGCACCATCTCCTCAACCGTATGGAGCTCCTCCACCCGCCCAGCCTTACGGCGCCCCTCCTCCGGCCCAACCGTACGGCGCCCCTCCCCCGGGTCAATACGGTGCTCCCCCTCCGCAACCATACGGCGCGCCTTCCCCAGCCCACCAATATCCTCCAGGAGCCTACGGTGCTCCTCCTCCTCAGCAAGGCTATGGTCAACCTCCCCCGCCCCATGGTGCTTACGGCCAGGCACCCGCTCCATATGGCGCGCCGTATGGCCAGCAACATCCCCCAACGCCCGCTTCACCAGGTTACGGCCCCCCACAGATTATCGCATGGAATCCCGACGCCGATGCTCAGGGTCTCCGCGCCGCCATGAAGGGATTCGGCACCGATGAGAGAGCCTTGATCCGCATCCTCGCCAACAAGGACCCCCATCAGATCCGCACCCTTCGCGACGCCTACAACCGAATCCATCGCCGCGACCTCGAGAAGGACATTAAGAGTGAAGTTTCCGGGTGGTTCGAAACTGGCCTCATCTCCATTGTTCGTGGCCCACTCCTTCACGATGTCTACCTTCTTCACGATGCTATGGCTGGTCTTGGCACAAAAGAAAAGGTCCTTAACGATGTCTTGCTCGGAAGATCAAATGCCGACATGAACGCCATCAAGAGCGAATATCAGCGCGTTTTCCGGAAGAGACTCGAGGACGATGTCCGCGGCGATCTTAGCATGAAGACCGAGAGGCACTTCATGATCGTCCTGGGCGCGACAAGAGCAGAGGATTCGGCGCCGGTGGTGAAGATGGAGATTGATAGGGATGTAAACGACCTCTACAATGCCACTGAGGGCAAGGTGGGAACGGATGAGATGAAGGTGTGCAGCATTTTGAGCACCAGAAACGACAATCAGATTCGGGCGATTGCATATGAGTACCAGCAGAAGTACGCACGGAGTTTGGAGGATGTTATTCGCAGGGTAAGTCTCACTATTCGGGGATGCCTTTTGAGCGGATTTGCTAACTTTGAGATTAGGAATTCTCTGGGCACATGGAAGATGCCCTTCTCTTCCAGCTTCGCCAGGGTCTGGACAAGTACATGCATCATGCCGCTCTTCTCGAGGACGCCATGGCTGGCGCTGGTACTAAGGATCACCTCTTGGTCAGCCGCATCGTCAGATATCACTGGGACCGCACCCACATGCAGAACGTTCGCGGGGCTTATGAGAAGAGATACCACAGGAGTCTTGTCAGCAGGGTCAGGGGCGAAACCAGTGGTGATTATGAGAGGCTGCTGCTTGCTTGTCTTGGCGAGGCCGTTTGAGGGGGACAAGAGGAGTGAGTTATTTTCTAGACGAACATGTAATGATACCAATTTGATCTTTTTGGCCCTTGCGCAAGCATTGTCTCCCCTTGATGGTCGACACGGAAGTTGCATGAGCTGAAGGGGATGGATGCATGAGAGGCTTCAAGCATAAACTCGATGCTATAGGTTCACCAAACATATGGCAAACGATCACCAATCCATACTCGCCGCTTCACGGTATTGTTCGACATGCCGTGCCTTGAAGCAAACAAATCTATGCCTAAATGATATTTGCAGAGTAATTCCGACCCCTGGACTTGAGCTATGACAAAGCCACACAGAGCTTTCCCGTGGGAATCACTATCGGCGTTTGTTTCAGGATATGAGACGGGTACGATTTGACACAGATTGCGGGTAAATTGGCGATTTAATGGTTGAAAAGTACTTTTGTTATTAGGTAAGCCGAGTCCCTTGAATTTTGAAGCGTGGTGACACCGTTTGAGAAGGACAAGGGGGAGCTGAGGGCTCAGGGCCGAAGTCTTGCAGATGCTGTGCGTGGAAGACATCGGGAAAAAGAAATGAAATATGATGATGGCCGTGATTTCTCCGCGCCAAAGCAAATGAACACCTACCCAATCTCATAATTACACCACAAACGCGCGAGACAAATGGGACGCGATTCGGGACTTGAAAGCGAAGAAGTGGAGCAGGGGAAAAAGTTTATGTCGGGTGTGTGGTCCATTTTGGGGTGGACTAGCACGGGCCCCCAATGTGCTGGTGCGCAAAGTAGCGTTATGTACATGTTAGCAAATAACAATTTAATCAAGTTGTTAAATATTTATTAAACATGATGGACCTCCCCTTTTAACCGAAGAGAGCTACTCCCAAACGAGGGCAAAACTTTTTTCTTAATCAAAAGCAAAAGGTACGGCCATAGCGCCGTTTTTTTATTAACGTCCCAGGTTGGTTTTTTTTTTTTACACTTTTACCCTGCGGTCCGCAACCCTCTCAAGTCCGGACGACACACCCACCAACACTACGAGCTTCTTTCTCCGTCTCTGCTTCCTTCTCCGTCTCTGCTTCCACACTTGCCGCAGGAACAGCATTTTTCTTCGCTCTTTCGATTGGCAGTGTTACACGCTGTTGCATTACCGAAGTGTGTTTATCCTGTGCAGAACTGCGGGTACCTCTGCCGCGCCCCGAGCTGTCCTGCGCTTTCCAGCAATTGGCTGGAAGCTCAACAAGCCTGGATCCAGATCGAGACAGCCAAGAATCACCAATCGCCCCTTACGAGGAATCCCAAACCAATTCGTGAACTGAGGTCTTGCATAGGAAGCGCTGAGAGACTTGAATTGTGACGCCAGGAAGATCTGGGTGGCATAAAACAGCATTTTGATTGCTTCCAAAAACAGAACAAGGACAGCAGACAGTAAGGACCAACCATGGAGTCTCAGGAACCGTCAGCGACGACATCAGTGCTGCCAAGCTCGCCGTCCACGGCGCAACCCGAAAAGCCGTCGGCGGAGCCTAGCCCGGTAATGACGGACATCCAGCAAACACCACCACGACCGGTTGAAGATGCCATGTCCGTGGTCGGTGCTCAACCGGCCAATTCGGAGACGCGTTCCGAAAATCCCACATCTCGTCCCCGGACACCAGCAACAACAGTAAATGGGCTTGTGGCCCCAGTAGCAGAGGCCCTGGCCCGGCCGGAGAGTAGCATGAATGAGCCAATGGCGGCAAAACCTGAGGGGAATGAAGTCCAGACATCCACGACGGCCTCAGCACCGTCCGCTCCAGAGCCTGCACCAGCACCAGCCCCTTCTGCCCCTCCACCAGCAGCCCCAGTCCCAGCAGCTCCCGTCTCAGTGCCAGCCCAAGCTCCCGCTCCCACCGGGCCGGCCCCACAACTTCGACCGCAAGTTCCGCAACATCCCTCACAACAGCAACATTCTCAGCCTCCACCGCAGCAACAACAACAACAACCGCTGCCACCACCACCAAGGCCGACTCCGGCAGCCCATCTTGCTCACCCGGCCCCTCCGCCTCCGCCTCCTGTTGCGCATTCTGGGCAAGCGCACCTGGCGCATCCACCCCAGTATCACCCTTCAGTGCGTGTCGTGTCTCCACAAACGCGTGAACAAATTCCTCCGCCGCCACCACCACAATCGCAACCTCAGTACCGGTGGACCGCGCCCGGCCATCCACCTCATCTCCATCACCCGCCGCCGGCAGTTCACCACGCGCAGCACCATCAGCCACAACCGCATCATTACCCACAGCACACGTTGCCGTCGCAGCCACTCCCTCGGCGGTCCATGAGTGATCGGCCCGTGATCATGGACCCGCCTGCTCGGAGAGCCAGCCATGTGCCGGCGCAGAGTTCGGGAGGCTTCCCGTCGCCAACGTTGGACCATGCCAGCATCAATCCTAAATATGTCGACGATTGCACGCGCATGACCTATGCTATCCAGCAGAGTCTTCCCGAGGCCGTACGGCGCATTGTCCGGGACCATTGGGAAAAGTGCCTGTTGGGCACCGAGTTTCATCAAGCTTTCATCGTAAGTCGCATATTCATCCGATTAATTACCCTCTTTATGTCTTTATATTCCACACTTTACCCGCTCTCATTCATCCATCCATTCTTGAGGCGCGAGCAGCCTGGATGCCCATACTCTTGCCTGCCGAAGTCGCGCTTGCCTCTCATTAATGAGCCCTCTTACCTATTGGAGTCAATGGCGACTTACTCTTATTGTTCCCCAAGGCAGGAGTGTAGAGGTATTGAGAGGTATTGCGTGCTTCACATACCTTAGCATACGATATAGTTGCCTAGGTCTGGTAGTTCCTGCCTTCCCTTCTAGTTTGCTGAACGACCTTGGGGTTAAATTTCTTTGTTTCCCATAACCTCGGGTCTCATCCTGCTTTTCAACACGCCTCTCATCAAACATCTCACCCTGATCAAAAAGCCATGCCCGAGTCGCCATATCGTCCTCCTCCGGGCTCGAATTTTCTCTTGCCGTCACGGAAAAGTGGTCTGGAGCCATTTCCGCTAACATTTACCCAGCTCAATGCTTCCATTCATCATGCTGTCCCGTCGATTACGCAGCGCGCGGTGCGCGACTTTGGAGGAAAGATGGTCGCGGACTCCATCGTGGATATTATAAATCACTTCACGGCTGCCGACATCGATAAAGTCGCAGACCTAATCATCGAGAAGGCCAGCGATAGCTTTCTCGACAAATGCCTGGAAAAGCGACTGTTGACCATCGAGGCCACACCACTGACGAACGCTCTTGCGAGAGCTGAACGTCTTGGGTATGAGCTTGGTGATGTGATCCCAGAGCCACAACAAGGCCAGGCTCACCCAGCTGTTGCTGCTGCTGCTCACAGTGGTCATCAAGCTCATCCCAGCCAAGCCCCGCCACCCCAGCCGTCGCAACAACCAATACTTCAGTGTGCTAGATGCTTCCGTACTTTTGCTCAGACCTCGGCTTTCGAATATGTGAGTACAATATCCCGTCACCGCGACAAAGAGGTAGTGTGCTAACATGCTATCCGTAGCATACTGCCTATAGTATTTGCAGCATATTGCCACCTACCTCGGCTGGCTTCAAGCACTCATGCCCACACTGCGGCCAAGGATTCACGGAGCATGCTGATCTAAATGGCCACCTCAACGGCAGAGTGTGTGGTCACTTTGATGCACCAAAGGTTTCTCGTGGGCCTGGTCGGCCTCCAAGAGCTGCACCTTTGCAGCACGCCAGCCCCGTTCCAATTGTGCCATCTGCTCACAACGCGAGTCCAGCACCAAACGGGACGCCCGCTGGTTCTTTATCAACGCCTGCCCGTTCTCAGCTAGTCAACCGTGCGATAGCAGGAACACCCACTGCCTCGCCGATTCCAGGTGATCCGTATGCCCATCTTACGCCAGAGCAAATGCAAGCTATGAACGATGAGCTTCATGAGGCAGAGATCAAGTACAGGCCAAGATTTGCTGAGGCCGAAGCACTTCCCGACGAAAACGAAAGACGTTTGAGAGTGGAGGGTCTCCGAAATAGCTTTGGCACCAAGCAGTCGATGATCCGTAAGAAGTATGGCGTGAGACTGCGTGAACGCAGAACCAAGGCCGAGATCCAGGCTGAGAGGGAACGTCTGGGCATCAAGCGTTCCGAGAAGGCGAGGGCAATCGAGGCTGGCAAGACGGAAGAAAGGCCCATCGTCATCAGCGACGTCCCTGTGCCTGTGGTGCCTGGTTCTGGGGCAGGTGGGTGGGTAGCTGCCAATACTCCAAGGCCGAATCCTGCTGGTGGTGAAGAACATGATGCCAAGCGCCGGAGAACAGACACCAATGGTGGTTACCAGACTCCTTACAAGTCACTTCCTGTGGAGGATACCCCGACTCGAAAGACATCGGCCAGCTTTGATACGACAACCGCCGGGCCAAGCAGTGCGGGCGCTCGGTCTGAGCAGCCCAAACCCGCCAACCCAGTTGACCTCGCCGCCCAAGCTGCTGCTGCGACGGCTGTAGCTGCTGCACTCAACGGACAGAGGCCTTCCCCTATCGCTCTTGACGACAGTTCCGATTCCGATTCTTCAGATGACGAAGACATCCCGTCAACATTGCCCGCGCATGTCCGGAGTAGTCTGGGTCCGTCGGCATCCAACAAGGCCAACACCAGTCGGCCGACGTCTTCGTCCATGACGCCTGGTTAGTGACCTGGTTCATTGAAGAAACCATCTGTACCAACTATTGTTTATATTATTATTCTTTCCTCTTCGCACATATACAACACTGGAGCCCGAGCCGATATAGCGTCATCACCATTGCCTTTGCTGGCTGTTCCTTCATTTTTTTTACTTGGCTGAGTTGATTATAAAGTTGGGATGGAAGGAGAAGGGGAGGCCTACAATAAGGATATATCAGGGAGTTGGAGGGCCGGGGTGATATCATTGATCATGGCATAGCGAGCGGATTGATTGGGCGGGGGTTGAGCTTGGTGATAGGTATACTAATTGACTACCCATAACTATTGAAGAGTTTTTATGCACCTGCTCTTGTGGCGTTGGGTTGTGACGGGAGGTGATGTGTTGACATTGTGTTAAAATGAACAGATGTCACCATGTGTGAGACTTGATAAGTATCCTGAAATACTTGTTTGCCATTTATGGAGGTATACCATCTGCTCTTATATCCACAACGTGTCTCTCGGTATACAATACCGTTTTCATCTGCCTCTGAAACAATCATCTCTGGTATTTTATCCACTTCCGCTGATTCTCCCCGAGAGGTCAACAACTGGAACTTTAACACCCCCGTCATGACCAACCCTTTCACAAGTCGGCTCGTTCCCATTGCTTTGCCCACACACTGTTTCGTCTGCTATTACCTGCCCTAGGTATCTGAACCATAACAACCGAGTGCGCCTCTCCCTTACCGCCTGTAAGCGCTACTTCCTGCTTCGGCACGCCTTCCTGTCGTCTCTGGCCTCCGATATGCCAATGGAGAGGTCTCACCTATCATTGTCCCAGCCCTGTGGACAGTTGAGGCTAAACAGGAATACCACAACTCTTTCGATTAGCCCTCCCAAGAAGCGAGCCCATCTGCCCACTCCTTTTCCCGTCCCTGGGTCCGTCACATTGGGGAAGGGCGTACCTATTCCACCCACCCGTTGCTCTCCGCGGCCGCAAGCGCTGCTGACCTCCCCCTTCTTGGACAGCAAAGAGCGTTCAATCAGTGAGGTTGCGCAAGAAGACAGCAAGCTCCTCGTCGGTGCGCTGTTGAAGCTGGTCATCATGCAGCGTTGTTACAAAGCGACTTCACAAAAACCCCCGGACAAAGCGGCTATATGAGCCTCCCCCATCACAATCGACACGCTGATCCAATCGTCACCCAAATGATCGCGTACATGAATCCCGTCTTCCCTCTCTGCTCCGGAACGCTAATATCACATTGGCGATGGGGAGGGGTGATCAGTGCTCAGCCAACGCACCACTTCGGGGAGATGGAAACCGTTACACTCAAAAAGCCAAACTATTAAGCTTGAACTTCGTCCCGTTTCCCCTGAAAAAAAAACACCGAGCCTCGAATCTATTCCTTGTCTTATATCTCGACAGCTCAAAGACATGACAGCGACGTCAATCCAACAGTCCTCGTCGCCGGCAAACTCCTACCCGTTATTCTTTCCAATTCCCGGTGTATCCAATACCCGTCCTGGGGGGAGGTTAAAATCCCTTCTTCCAGTTCAACAGCGCGTGCAAACAAACAAAGGCCAAACCAATCTGCTATCTTCAAAAAGCGCCTTTTATATAAACCTCTTTTTTCTTATCAACTAGGCGCGTGGTGGCCTGTGATCATGATGAATTGGTGCAGCATCAAAGGACCACACTTGTCTGGCAGAGATAGTAATGCACATGCAAAGGTATCACTTTCAGGTGTCATGTTATGTCTTGTACTTCGAGACCAAGTAGTGGAGTAGTAATGGTATGTATGTATTTCTGTACACTTATATACGTGCCATCTGACAGCCTCATCCACTGTCCTATCCTGCCCCCCCTTCATATCCTTTTCTTCCTTCCAGTAACCTCTCTTTCCGTAACCAAATCTGGAACCGATCAACTGGTCAAATAGCTAAAGGAAGCTCAAGCTAAAATAGAAAAAAACAACGCCTAACATGCTGATAATTGCCCTCCCTTCGCCATTCCCATCAAATAATAGCAATTATCCATCATGACAAAACTCCTGCGCTAAAGATCCTGCCCTTCCGCCCAAAAGAAATACCAAACCCATCTCCTCTCAAAGTTGATGATAATGCCCCTAGTTCGTGACCCTCCTCACCCACAGCCCCGTCGGCTCAAACTCGCTATCCCTATCCAGTCTCTTGTAAGCCCTATGCAGCTTCAACCCCAACTCATATTCCTCTCTCCGCACCTCTGAGAGCTCCTGCTTCAACGCCTCAACCTTCTGCTTCTCGATTTCTCGCTTCTTCCTCACTTCCTCGCTGTTCATCAACTTGTCTGTCGGCATCATCTCCGTCATCTGAGCGATAGACCGGTTGATATTCATGGCTCTGTTGGCCAGCGTATTGAGCTGGGCATTCAGGAGTGTGACCCGATCCTGAGCTTCACCTTCCGGGGGCGGTAATGGGAGACTCTTGTTGATGTCAGAGGCGCGTGAGCTGGGCCGGTCGATGGCTTGGGCACGCGCAAGAGCGGGATTAACCATCTTCAACTGCTCAGTGTAAGTGGTGAAGGGTGAGCTCATGAACCGGTCAATAGGGGATGTGACAGGGCTGTTATTGGAAGAACGGCCGGTCTTTCCGCCGTGGTGGAGGCCGACTGGAAGAGAGGGAACAGGCGGTTGATCCTCGTCCAACAAATCGTCACCGTCGTCCCGGGTAGTACCCGTGTTGCTCGTAGCGTATGTGGTTATGCTGAACCGAGAAGGGGGCTGGACGTAGGTCTCGTTATTGGTCGCAAGAGTAGCTGGTGGGGCGATATCAGGAATCTGAAGCGGGGAGGTGTGCAATGGCCCCTGAGATGGCTGGGAGTAGACGGAGGAGATCGAGTCCTGGTGTTGGTGGTGTTCATGTACCGGAGGCGGCTTTCTGCGGATCGCGTTGCTGTCGTGAGAATTGTTGTTAAACTTGGGGCTGGGAAGTGCGGCCATGTTGGGAACGGCATCCCTGGCGAGCTCTCTGGCAGCCATTGCGGGTGCGTCCCCAGCGCTGAGCGGAGTGCTAGAAAGCGGCGGGCTTGGGTAGCTCTGTGCATTCTCGGAGTGGGGGTAAGTCGTTGGAAGAGTCTGTTGGGACGGGGTGTGCATGATAGTGTGGGATGTCTCCCGCAAGCCAGTTCTGACATTTGGTGTTTCAGTTGCGGGAGGGCTGATGGGTGGGGTTTGGCCTCGCCGTGGCACACTTCCCAGCGAAAGATCAGGCTTTGGTCTGGGTGCTTGTGCTGGTGTAAAAGTTCTCCTGCTGTTCTTCTCGGGGATTCTCAGGGGCGCAACCTCAGGCGTATCGTGAACAGGATCAACAATCGTCGTCCGACCGCTTGCGCCTCGCCAGCCAGGGCGAGTTGATGTGAATGCGCCAGCGGCGGGATCTGTGTCATGGTGCTGTTCCTTCTCTCGGCCAGCAGCAGCCTTCTTCGCAATCCTCCGTACTCTGTCTGCAAAAGAGGGAGGCACTTGCGTAGGGCTAGGCTGCGGGGATGCCCATGCAGTCGTTGTGATTCCCAAACCTTGGGACGACTCGGCAGGATTCACTTGCGACGGCTTGGCACGGTCAGCCATCGTCCGCTCATCTGTCCCCGGATCCCAGCGAGGTGGTTCTTGACGATGCGGGCCGGTTCCGCGTGATTGGTGGTCCCGATTGTTAGAGTTTGCTTCGCGCATAATCGTGCCTGCCTGCTTCCTCCGCTCCCTCCGCATCATGGGAATGCTGGTAGCACCGCCGCGGCCGTTGGCCGCCCGGCGAGGCGATTGCCTGCCTGCCTCTGGAGTAGGCGTCTGTTCCTGTCTTGAGTAGCCATTCTGAGAGATGTTACTGTGAAAAGAAGCCTGCTGGTGCTGCGCAATAGTTGCTGGGTGGTCATCTTCCTCTATCGGGGAAACATCGCCAGGCAAGAAGCGCTTCAGGCCCTCAGTGTCGGGTTCTGGGGAACTCGGCGGCGAGATCTCCTCCGCCCCGCCGCCGTGGCGGTAGCCGTAGTTGGAAGCCACGGTTACTGAGTAATTTGGCACTGGCTGTTGTGGTTGTGGTTGTGTGTCTTGGGAGTACACGGACGACGGTGGTCGGTGGATGTATGTGGAAGTGCGGACCTTAATTCGAGCTGGATTGCGGGGAGGTGGTTCCTGTATTACGGCGCGGGGAGCAGCTGTCTCACTGCAGCACAGCGTGACTCTGTTAGCAACAAGAAGCGAAGTCGGATGCAGTCAGCTGCGGTGGTGGACAGGAGACTGGAATGAAAAAAGAAATAATCGTCACTCTTTGTGGACGAAGGGACTGGAAAGATGTCCAGGTGAGGAATGAGGTGTGGTTGGAGGGGCAGTAGGTAAGCATGAGGCGCTGTAGCTGCCCAAAAAAGGCACGCTGCAGCCGAGCCCACAAACAGCAACACGGCAGGCGGGCACTCAGCGCTCGCCTACAGAAAAAGTGGAAAGGCAGCAACTCACAGGTGAGACTCCAGGAACTCTCGAGGCGGCCGCGGGGGAGGTGGGCCACCTTTGATCGTATAGCTGTACCCTCTGTTTTTCGGCGCATCGACATGGCTGTTGTAGCCCAAACCCAATCGTATCCTCTCGTCGTCCTGCTTATGCGATATCCTGAGCCGGTCCCACATCATAGGCATCTCTGCTGTCCTTCCCACAGCTCCAGTCTTTATCCTCAAGTCCCTCTGCCTGGATTGTTCTCCCCGCAACATTTATTATCTCTTTGCTCCTGGATGTGGTGAACTCCGGGCTCTGGCTAGAATGCGCAGGTGGGGATGGCGGGATGTGGACAAGGCCGCGTTAGATCGTCACAGCGTCGGTTTGACCAGGCCAGGGGTGCATGAGCCTTGATATCTCCGGGAAGCCAAGGCTATGGTATAGAGACGGCGCTGTTGGTCTCCCGAGGTGCGTTCACAAGTGGGAAAAAGGCTGACAGCCAGGGTGAGGTTGGAACAGTCTTATTATGTGAGATTGAAATTGAGGGGCGTCGGGACCTTATTAAGTCTGCCACACAGCAGATGCCGGGTATATTTGTTGACGACCTCGGGCTTGTTTGGAAAGGTGTTGTGGCAGGATCAAGTTATTGGCTGTGGCCGTTTTGATATCAGCCAAAATTTCCACGTGGGACAGCTCGCTGAATGTCGACCAAGGACGTGGAAGTGACCGGGAGCTTGGGCCCACGATGGAGTCGTTGTTTTGGTGTCTCGTTTTTGACTTGAGTGCGACGATGTTGGTCATTGGGCCAGAGCAGCCCCTCGCCGCCGTGGCGCGCACGGCACTGGTCGTGTTCGGTGGTCTTCAGCGCGCGGCTTCGGGGCGTTGACGCGTGATTGGGGACGCCCCTCGATTTGTTGGTCTTCGTTCGCTCCTCGCTACTGCCGGATGGTGTCGGTGAAACGGCCGAGTCCTGCAGACAATTGCCCAGCCAAAGCCAATGTCTAGAACGACAAGACAAGATGTCCAGGGGCATCAGGGGGTTACTGTCTACATATCTACCTACAGATTCTTTCCTCGAGAGATAGCCCCTTTGAGCAGTACAAGCCTCGATATGCGCCGATCATGGCATCTCAACTCTTCAGCCGCTTATGAGATCCGTCAGATGGTGTCTGCGCCTCGTCTCAACATGCACGGCTGGGAAGCACAGGCCACAAGTCTGCAGCGCCATTGGATCCCATGCCTTGGAAGAGAAGCAGATCGTGCAGGAACTGCCATGGAGAACCCTTAAAAATTCCTGGCAGCAGTGCAGCAGCTGAGGAAGCAAGCTACCCTTAAAGTTGCATTAGGGTCAGATGGAATGGTGCCATGCATCTCGTGATTCTTGTTTCGAATAGGCTCGCTCTCTTTGCTATGCCAAAGTAGAAGGAAGGAAATGCATCATGATGCACATAGTCCGGAGTAGATGCCGCTAGCGTCTGATATTTTTGGAAGATGAGAGGGGCATATCTCTTGTTTCACTCTGAGGGGTCCACTCTGCACTCCTCCCGTCCCTCCTCCAAATACCTCGGAGTTTGTACAACTTCAACCTCATGAGCTCGAGCATCGCCGCCCTTTCGCATTTGACACTTGCCGAGCTCCTCTCTCCAGATTCTGGTGTCAACACGCGGGAAGACGGCCTCGGGGGCCGGACCAGACAAAACACCTGCAACATGATCATCCGTCCGGCATAAACTCTGAAAGTCATGGAAGCATGGATCAGCCTTGAAGGTATTCTAGCGAGCACATCAACCAAAATCCCGGAGAACGCAGACCGAGCGTGATGAACAAGAGATCTTCTCATGCACGAGACCTTGCATGCGGTTGGTGTTTTGGTCTTCAACCCTAACCCCACCCTTATCACTTACACGATAAGGACTTTTTTCTGACAACATCTTGCGATGTCATACCACATCGTCATTTCAGCCACTTGCCCAATCTTACGCGACCCCATGGCGCAGTCTGCATGTTTGCCAGCACAAAAAGCGCAGCCATTTCGTTGGTTGCCCACATACCCAAATTCATCCTGCTGTTCGGCTTCGATTTGGCGGGGATCCAAGGTAGTGAGCGTTGTATTTCCTCAGCGGCGCAGTCAAAACAACAACTCCACGAATGCATTCGCCAAATGGAATAAATCAGGTACAGTGTAAACCCACTCACCGCCATCTCATTATCAATCTAGGTATACTGCTTACGGTACTATATGCAAATGCACCGCTGCGGCGCTGTTGCAAACTTGCCCGGTTTTCCAAACTCCCAGCTCACGCGCATTTGGCCATCGAGAGGGTTTCATTCTCGAGCCACGTTCGAGAAAGGATCGCCAATCTAACCACTATTTCAGAAACTCGCGTGGGATTGTGAGCTAAACAGCTGAACTAGAAACCACTTTGGGATTTGTGCGCTTTGGTACAAGCCACACACCAGTTCGAAAACTAACTGCTGCTGCATCGCGGCGCAGTTCACACCTTCACCAGGTTCGGTATTCAGGGCACACACACAGTTGCAAAGAAGGATTCCCCTCCCGCTTTGGATAGGATCGGCAGCCGAAAGTGTGAACCACTATCGTGAGCTTAGCACCTGCATGCATACATATGGGGGCCAGCTCCTACACTTACACTACACCTCTCCCACGGTTTTAAATGTTAGATCGGTACATCCTAACCTGTTTGGGCAATTGAACCGGCATTTTATCAATTTTCATCCACATTTCCT